>OMKP01047247.1:0-12640 GCA_900302375.1 Bathygadus melanobranchus | reverse complement strand
AGACACAGGGGGTGGGGGGGGGGGGGGGTGATGGAATTGTGCTTATCTCGCTGAGGCCGTGAATCGTATATAAAAAAAAAAAACACTCACAGCATTCTGTCCTTTCGGATTTCAATTACCGATAGGGATGGGATGAAATGTGTCCGAAAAATGAATTACGTCCACGTGGCTCATCTGTAATAGCTACAAATACTTCCATGTGCTTTTAATTTCCCATTCTGACTGGTGGACCGATGAATAAATAACACATTTCTTTACTCATTTGGAAAACTTTATTTAGATCTCCATGTTTCTTACAGTCTACGCTGTAACGCAGGGAATGTGTTAACAGAACCGTGTCAACAGTTAGAGCTCAAAGACATAGGTACATCTGCTTAAAGCCAACATGAGACACTGAACTGAGACAACAGCAGGGGGGACGTCCTTCCATCAACCCAATGAGGCAGTGGAAACCCAACTGTCACCCCAATGGCACCGGCGTGCCCATTCATTACAAAATACTACAATGTCTATGAAACGACCAGATCAGGCAACTGTGTTGCATTACGACCTTACATTTTAATCGTAAAATGTATTTTAATTACCAATAGCTTAATACTGGTAAGAGTGCTAGGCCTAGCATGCATCAGTGGACCTTCAAACTACTTCCTCTAGACTTTTCTGATGTTGGTTTTAATCCAACATCAAATATGTATAATACTCATCATGCTGCCATGGATATTTTTGTCGTGTTCAGATTGTGATAGATTGTGTGTGTGTGTTTCAGATTTAATGGTTTCTGTAGCAGTTAAAGGATAACTTTGCTGCTTTTCAGCCTCATCTCTATCTATCCGCATTAGGGTTATAGTGTGAAAAATGCGTGCAGTTGTTGTCAATGCTCTCTGTGTCGCAGCTCAGCGCAGATGCAAAATCTGTTAGGGTAAGATTTGCGACATCCAGTGACCGGCATAGTGGAGAGATCTGGATGCAGGCAACATAACATGGAGGCAAGGTAAACATTGTTCATTTGCATATACTACCCACACTGAAATGACACAAAGTTCTCCTGTAACTGTCCAAATGAATTAGCATTTATGTACAATACGGCACTGTAAACATTAACAATTCTAGCAAATAGGACTGTAGTCTGGGAGGGTCTCTCTCCCCAATGCAAGGCTGACGCATTCTGCGCCAGTTCCTCTCTTAAATGTCCTCAGCACTCTGAAATGCTCACATCTGGTCAACTTCCTGCTGTTTCCAACACGTCTCTTAAGCCACCCCACCCCCCACCCCACGACAGTTTACTAGCCACACAAACTCTCACACTCTAGAACTCCATTTATATATATATATATATATACATGACAGTGGCAAAATAAATTAAGTTCTTGACTGTAGGTTGAAAAACATCAACATCACAAACAAAATTGATTCAACTGACAGAACCAGATGAACCTGAACGAAGAACAAACACGGCGTGTGTCCTGCGAGGCTAAGTATCCTAGCATCTTTGAGCTGCATGGAAATGCAAAAATTAGACCGCAAAGCACGTACAACATACACAGTGATCAGTCGGGAAAAAAGGCACCCATATTTTCAGTTCTGGTAACCAAAGTGTTGATTAATAGTGTTGATCCCTGATACATATATAAATATATATAAACATATATATACGTAACAGTTCTAAGAATAGCAACTATGTGAAAACCATTTTGAAAGCATGATTGGATATGACAAGCTCTGGTTATGGCGCGCTAACTCCCTACAGTTGACCCAAAAATGCTCCATAAAGCTCATGTTTGAAAACCGCAAAAGCTCACCAATACCACAGTAATACTTTCGCAAGATTGCAGAGTCAACAGACCTCAATCACGACTTGGGGATCAGACAAAAATAACACGGGTTAAGTGTGATGATCTCAACTGTAATCACTCATTTAGATATTGTAACCCCCAATTAGAGTTAATTAGAGTCTTATTAGGTTACTTGGCTCAAGCTATTGAATGGAACCCATGCTGCTCAGGCTAGAACGTGCACAGCACAGGTTTAAAAGGAAGGGTTATCCGCTTAATAAGTCACAACTTTAATGAGTAAATATAGCTTGGGTCGTTATAGACGAAGCAGCTCATTGGCTACCTGACGGTGTGGCAAAAGATGTCAGAAAAGTCTAGAGAAAGTAGTTTGAAGGTCCACTGATGCATGAAGCTACACTGGACCCTGGACCCAGTGGGACCCATGTGCCCATGCCCATCGTCTTACAATAAGACAACATTAGTGGGGCTCAACTTCACATCCATTACTCGTATGTTCATTATTTTAATGACTTACGCTAAATTACTATTTTGTGTACTGTGTTTACAATCATTATGGTGTAATTAGATGAATCGCGGCGTTAACAGGTTATAAACAACCTCGCTATGGAAGAAAGAGAAAATGTGGAGCCTCACACAGCCGGTGGTGAACATGGTATGAAAATGCAAGATGACATTATATAGGCCTAGGCCTAAAAAAGATGCATTTTCTCTTCCAACACAAACCAAAGCATAAAAATAGCACAGCTGTTTAAAGTTGCAGAACTTGGCAGCTGGGAACTTTTTTTTTTTAGGGGAACTGAAAATACAACTTCATCATTTTGCAAGTATGATATATTTGCATTTGGGAACGATGGGGAAACGGCACAGAGCTGTGTAACTGTAAGTACTGACTAAAAGTCTCAGCACAGTTTTACACAGTGTTCACTAATGTTGTGGGAGGACGGTTCTGGCTTTGTTTATTTGTTTGTTTTAGTTTGTAGGCTGTTTACTGATTGGTATAATTGATTTGTTACGCCAAAGTAGTCAGTTGAAACAATTTGCCACTGAACACTGTGTTGAAGCAACGATTAGCAACGTGTAGCAACCACACAAGATGAAATCTGTTTACAAACAATGTTTGCGGTGTCATCTGAAGCGTTAGCGCTGATGACAGTCGAACAGGTCGAGCAGTCAAAAAGTCAGCCACTGTTGACAGTCTGACCAACAAGCCAGCGTGCTGGAGCCACGACACAGACATCCAACCAAGTAATCTGTCAGTCAACAAGTTGTCACCCATCCTCATTGTATTGTGTACTGTACACAGAGCTGCCGCTCTGGCACGCAAAATGGGACGTGACTCATACCACCTTCCTGACCGTGAAGAACGACCTCTCTCGCTCTTTCTACATCTCCTTCTCTTTATGTCTTGCTCTCTCTGTGTATATAACATCTAGGCTGCATAGACATGTCTTTACACAGATAAACACATACATGTATCGTGTGCACCCACCCTCCCCACGGGGACACATATACCCTAGATATACATACATGGGCTTGACCTGTAGAGCCTAGCTCAAATGCATCGCTACAGTCTGAATAATCCATGATCTGTAAAGATACATGCCGCTGCCATGCTGTCAGAGGACGTGGTATGCTGTCAAAGCCAGATGCTCTGGATTCCTTTGAATTCCTGTCTGTGTCGCTTCCCCTTGCATATCAAAGGCCCTCGCCTGTCACAGGGCACATTCTGAGATGATAGAACCTCAACACGGAACCCAGGGGACTACGACCAGGAAGTTTTTATCTAACCCTTATCTAAACTTTCCCAACGGTGCACAGTATCCGTTGTGTCCTTGGCTGGCCACTGTGTGCATACAGCGCTGCAATGATTTAATCAGGGTCATTCTCATGTGGAAACAGTATACAGCCTTTCAATGAGACTTTTCTCAGGTCACAGTGGTCAAACGTCTCCTTTGCCCGCTGACAAACATACTAACAATCCCTAACATACTAGGCTTTCACCACAAACACTTGAACAGTATTAATTAATATTACCTCACACACATAGACTGTGTGACTGGGTGCAAGGTATCGATACTCGGCACCTCTGCATCGATATTGTATTGCGGAAGAAAGTATTGCGATACTATGCTGTATTGATATTTCACCCCACCCCTAACACACACATACAGTCCTGATCCAACAATAACAGAGACAAAGGAGTTTCCAGAAGGCAAATAATGACCTCATACTAGCTTTACCAAAAAACGTAAACATGAACCAACCCATAATCCATCCATTTCCAACATAGGCCCAACAGTGAGTACACAAACTGCTCTTCTCCATTTGCCCTACAGGGCGAGCTAAACAGAAAGGGCCCGGCTCTCTCCACCCAATAGCAGAGTAATGACTTCCTTCCCCAACCTCACAGCCGCATGTGCGTGCTAGCCCGGACTATGCACTGCTACGAGAGATTGAGCAACGGGGAGCAGGCTTGACTCAGAAACCTCCGAGTCAAGCCTACTGTTGAGAGAGAGAGAGAGAGAGAGAGAATGAATGACCTCAGCACTCAGCTACTCAGCTTGGAGCTGGGTCTTTGGGTGTGTGTTTAAGAGTATTTTTACACCTAATGGGGTGTTGTTCGAGTTCTTTTTCCACATGAAAACCACAGGGCACACCATACAGAGAGGCTCAGAGGTCGCGTCTTACAATGTCATTACAGACCACACTGGGCTTAGTTGCGTCCTCTTACCTTAACCGGCTGGGATACATACCAGGCATGACATGTCTGAGGGCCTTGCATTCCCCAAAACCTTTTTTATGCAGTGGGCCAGAGACAGAAAAGGTAGTGGGCGTAGGGTATAGAGTTGCTATATCGTACCGCTACCCCTTGGCCAGGGTTGACACACAATACAACACACTAACAAAACTCTGTAGTGTAGTCTGGGAGGGTAGTGTTGACTACAGCTAGGTTTTTCCTGCAGCAGGGAGGGCTGCATTCCTATATCCCATTGGCCGAGGGCACGTATTCTCCTGTTGGTGGATTCTCAGCCCCTTCCTCCAACACAACATTGTTGAGTAATTGGCCTCCTGCTAGAGAAGCTCAAAATGGAGCGACATATTGGGTAATGACAACAATTGGTCGACCTGTGTTACTGTCCTGCTCCTTGCTATTACCACAACCAGTTGCCCTCTTCACACTAAGGTCTAGGTCTAGGTCACACCATCCAAACCACAAAGTAGCTGTGTACAAAGCACTAACTAACTGAGCTGTCAATCATTATTTTTATTTCAAAAGGCCCCCCCAAGAAACCGGTCAAATCTAATACCATCTAATAACATATTCTCTCTATGACCATTTCAACATGACCTACCTTGTATTCACAGCTGATCAACAGTGTATGCTAAACGTAGTGAATTTCTGACAATGTTTATCTAGTTCCTTTCCACAGCAGAGAGCAAGTACAGTGGAATGTGGTTTACAATTACAGGTTGTATACAATGGTGACATTTATTAAAAGCAAAGCTGCCATCTGGGCACTACATTTACATTTAGAGCATTTGGCAGACACTTTTATCCAAAACGACTTACAAAAAGAGCACTAGGCCTATTGTTTTACATTACAAATGTATGCTGCTCTAAACTTGAGTTGACTGGCTGTTCGGTTGTTGTTGTTTTTTTTTAACATCACAAACACTTGATGAGCAAACTTTGGGGATAGCAATGAACCCTAAAAGATGGGACTATCTGAAGTGAAACAGGAGAAATGTGGTTTTACAAGCATGAAAAGAATATCTTCGTCGCCAAATGGATGTGTCCGCTGTTGGTTTAACTCAAATATCCACAATTCCCATAACGTTTTCCCTAAATGATGTCAGTATCTGTCATTGTCTCTTTCGGCACATTCCTCTCATGGTAGCTACAACAGCAAATCTGGAACAGGCCTAACTAAACAGCATAACGGATCATACTTTACTCACTTAAAGAAAGCGAACTATTGAATTAAGTAGGTTAGGCCTACATCCACACTCAGATACTCTTAGCATCTGCATTGCAAACAGTAATTAAAAGTTAACACTTGGACGTGAAAATGTGTCACCGCTAATTCTCACTTTTCCGAGTCACACGTCATTCTGAGAAGTAATTATTCTTGGAGTGGCCAGTTGAGACCATTCCACCTCTCCTCATGGCTTGACATTCCAATTTGAATGTCAGCCCCATTGGGTGTGTGGCTCACTCCAGTGGGACATCTTGTGATCTTAATATCTAGGCAACGGTTTGTGTAAACGGCATAAACAGTTAGTTACTTGTACTTTTGCATATGACTCGGCTCTGAGATTACTCTCCTTGTTATACCAACGGTCATGCATGCAAAAGTTAAAAGTTAAAGTGACAAGAATAAACCATGTCTATTATATTAGAAAGATGGCTTGTCGAGGGCCCACACTGTTCAGAGCTAGGATACTTTATAAGATAAAGTCTGTCTGACAGCTCTGCACCAATGCTGATAATGCTATTGTTGTTGACGGATGGACTGATAGGTCTTATCAACAAGGGCTGATACTGTACTTTTCAAGACAGCCCCAACTGACACCCAGAAAATTCTAATTCAAATAAACTAGATGACTAAAGGAACAGTTCAGGTTTCCTGTGCAAACTATAAAAAGAAAAGTTTTCAAAAGAGAAGCCTTCCGGTTTTACAGTATTGATTCAAAAGTACTTTGCCCAGTTGACATGTTGAGTGCTTTTCAAAAGCAAAGCGCTAAGTGAAACACTAGCTCTTTCCAAAGTAAAAAAAGCTATTTGCTGATGTGTATTAGTGTTGTACTACATTAAGCAGGGATTACCACATGCTACTACAGTACCCAGATATCAACAGTTATTTGAAACACCTTGCACAACACAGTACTGAATGACAACATGTTAGTTTTGGCTCACTGGGGAACTGCGCAAACAAAAAGTAACAGCACAAAATCAGTGTGTGCTTGGCCATTTATTCAACACCACAACATAAATGACTCATGTGTTAAGGCTATGAGAGACACTATGACTTATACGTAGAGTACACAGATGAACAGAGAGAGAGAGAGAGAGAGAGAGAGAGAGAGAGAGAGAGAGAGAGAGAGCGAGAGAGAGAGAAGCCTATGTTATGTATTTAAAGTTAGTGTCTGACCAACTAAAGATGAGCACTGTAACTAAAGAACGCCATTGAACCCTAGATGATCACCTGGCCACCAGGCCGCCTCTACCGATAAACACACGCCACACCTACCAGCTTTTTGTTTTTACCCTCGTCGTCGTTGGACTTCTTTTTAGAGGGTTTATTTGGGTCCTCTCCGCCGCTTGCTTGATCCATTTCGGACTGTTCTCTTTACAAATGCCAGACCTCCGGGAAAAATATGTTAGTTCTGTTCGCAAAAACGCTCTTCAGTCAAGACTGGAAAAGGACCGGGTTTAGGTCTTGTCAAAAGCCATTCCACGGAAGAAAAAAAACAAATACCATCAAATAAAAAGCTATGGGAATAATTTCAAATGATTCGTCATAAATAGCATCCAGTTCCCAATAATCCCTCAGTTGTATCCAGTTGTCGAGGAAAAGTACTTTGCAAAGAGGTGTGGTAGGGTCACATCCGTCCCAACAATTCGTCGCCCTCGGTCCATTCACACGGCGCTAAAGTATCCCTGGATGGACCAGAAGACAATGTTATGAATGATCACATGAATGACACTTATGTATTATGTTGCCACATGTTTATCTCGTTTAACATGAGTAAACACGTGCTTCCTCCAGATAAACTGTTATGCAGGCGCACGTCGACGAATATATCACATTGGGACAATCGTGCGGTTGTTAAACATAAATGTATAGACTGATCAATGGAAAAGCAATGTATCTGTGACAGACATATGCTTTAAATGGACTGTGGCGAGAATAAAAGCTCTTTCAAGGTACAACTTAGACAATTGAGTAGTAGTAGTAGTAGTAGTAGAAGTAACAACATTACTACATTACAAACCCGCATACACAACACTGAGCCATCTAGCCTCCAGAACAACCCCCAATGTGTTTTACTGGGGGAGATCAGTGTGCATTTTGATCATTTAATTAACAATTACAGCTGACGACATAAGAAAATCACCGTTGTTCTCTGCTTGGGCTACTTTGCAAACACTATTCACTCACCGACGCTCGCCTTCTGAAACAACAATTTTTCAAATATACTTTATTTTGCAAGACAAAATTATACATTATCTCATACAGCTGTGTATTATTAATTACGACATAGGAATTGATATAGCAAACAATCAAAAGAAACTCACAAAATCTCATCTAGAGCTTACCTTTACAACCAAACCCGAATGCCAGGCCCTCACTAGGTCCGCCCATCGTGCATTTTGATTGGCCACGGGTGTGCCAAAAGAACAGAGACTCCAGCTTCTATTGGTCACGTCAATTAGCAATCAGGGGGTCGACGGCGCGTCGTCTAGGAGGAAACAAATGTGAATGAGAGGTCAGCCGGATCTTAACGCGACTGGATGGGACTCAGCAGTCAGCCCCGTGGTCCAGGGATGCGAGTGGATGATCTACAAAGACACAGGATGGATAGCGCGCCGAGCGCGCTCCTGACCCAAACGAATGTCAGGCTGAACAAAGCTGGAAACAAAGACACGCAACGAGGGCATCAATATCATTTTATTTAAATGGACATTTATCAGAAACCAGCACGTCAATGCTCGTTCGTTAGGAGTGTTATTTATCTGGAGTTAATATAGGGATGATATGAAATTAAGAAATTATTATAGGGCTATTATTTCAAATTATACATAAACATGAAATGTTTCTTACAGGCATAGTAACGGAAACAAAAGGTTTGCATCTTCGTTTCATAGCAGCGTCCTCTACAATACGTCTTTTAATGAGTTGTTGAACTAGAATTTAGATATGCCTATTATTTAACATCAAAGAAAAAGCAATTACTTGATGTTAATTATGCCTATTGTATGTCCTAATAATCTATTTTCAAAAGAGAATGATTGAATCCATGTCATCCAATGTGTTCAATTATATAATACATATGTTTACAATATGCATTGCCAATGAGCTGCCAATGATGAGATCTTAAAATTAATTTAATTAAGGTCAATAATGAATGATAAATATTTGGCAACAGTTTCACATAGTGAATGTGAAACATTTTCTCTCAACTGTATTTTCAAGTATGGCCTATCATTGAAGTAGCCTAACTATTGCTCTGAGATTAATATGCCTTCTTGTCCTCGACAAACCAAGAAACAAGTATGTCCCGGGAACTCACAAAAACGAAACTAAAACTTCTTCCTTAGTTTCAATTCTCAAGACAAACTACTCAAAGTTGCATGGCAATGATTGAGTGTTCAAAGCAAGTGCAAGATCCAATTTACTCCCAATTCTCGGTACGTCTCGTCTATGTCAAATTGCATTTGGGTGCAGCTGCTTGCAAGCAGAAAACATTAAAGTAGGCCATTTGGCTTCCCATCTGCCATTGTTGGATTCACATCACCTACAAGTTATTTTATTCAAGTGGAATTCATAAGACCGAAGTAGTGTTGCTGGTGAAGAACTATTGCAGTGTGTTCAAGGTACAGATGCTAATATAATAATAAATACTAATACAAATGGTAAATGGATTGCATTTCTATCACTTTTACCCAAAGCGCTTTACACTGCCTCACATTCACCCATTCATACACACATGGCGGTGTCTACCGTGCATCCATGCAACCACGTCAACCATGCAAAGCCGGCTGGTCCGGAGCAGTGAGAGTTGCTCAGGGACACCTCCACTCGGGGATCGGGGATCAGACAACCGCTCTGCTAATAGGACACAGGGAATCAAGGACAAGGACACAGGGAATCCTTACTACGATTGATTGACTGTCTCCGTGTCAAGGGTTAGGGTTAGGGTGATTCCATATTGAAAGGAAGAAGAATTGCATGGGTTGTATTGCATCGTATGTGTAGCATATTTCATATGTGAGGATGTGTTACTTTGCATAATAACTTTCATGGGATCTAATGTTTTCCTCAAAATTGAGTGAGGGGGGAAATACTATGATAGTTGTTATGTTATTTCAATGTAAATTGACTTGAACCGAGAGCATGTTATTGTGTATTGTGTGATATCTGAAGAGCTGTGTTTGGACTCAATTCCTGCTTGCCAGGTCCATAATTTAATATGTAAATGTATTGAATGTAGGACACTATTTTCCCAATCTGAAGATGACAGACCACGACCCTATAGTAAATAGTCCCTGATTAATATAGCATAGCATAGCACAGTTGTCTATGCTTACTATAAAACACCATATTAATGAATACATTGATGGTGGAACATGCTTTTACCCCTTGGGAAAGCTTGATTTAACACTGCCACACATGAACTACACACACATTCAGAAGATAAGCGCTTTGCGCAACATTACAAATGCAGAGACTCCCTTCAAACTGTTCCATACATTATAAATCCCCTTTCCATCCTAACTATCGGCGCACTTAAACCAAAGGGCCGGCAGTAACCTCGCAGCACGCTCTGTGCTTGTTATGCAGAGACGATCGCTTCCCCATTACCACATCTCAAGGGTTCACAAGGATATAGGTCTGTAGCGCAGAGAGAGGGAGCGAGAGAGACAGAGAGAGAGAGAGGGAGAGAGAGATCGGACCTGAGAAGATGAAAGGGAAATAACTTGTAAATTATTCATCACCCCCCTGCTGTAGTACAAGATCAGCACCGGTCTCATGTAGTCTGGCACTTCTCAGCCACCGTAGAGGAGGGCAACATGGGGTAGCCAGGCTTGTCCAAATCTCAGTTACGGTTCGGTTTTCCTTGAGTTGTATACTCTATATACCGCATACTCTGAAACAATCACAAAGGCATAACACCATCTCTGATAGTGATGATCAGAGAACCAGTGATTCTCAGAGATGGTGAGGTGTGTGCTCTTCATTGATTGAATATGTATATGTATTTATACTGATAATATTCCTAATGTGTTGTCTTATTAATATATTAGGTATATTGGGAGAACATAACGTAGGAGAACATAAAGGCTTCATATTTGTCAAACCTGATTGTGAACAGTAATGGTGAATGGCTGTCCAAACACAGCACACTCAGGAACCACAGAGCATACGGCATCCAGCCGTTTCCCACATCATATAGGAATCATAGCCGATGGTGATTACTTTTTTCCCTTTTGAACTCGTGCCATGAATTCACATTTCACCGTTTTTCATTGAAAACACCACTGACTATGGTCTGCAGTAACCTCCTTTGAGTTTACCTGTTGCCATGGCAGCCAGGGAAATGAAAGTGCTGGTGCAAGGCCACTCGACGATATGAGACAAACTGAAGATGAACAGAATGCAGCGCAACAGAAGCTCATAAACGCTCACTATTGAGCAAATCAATAAGCCATTGAGCACTCTGAGGCGGTGACGCAGTGCAAGATAAAGTCCTACCATGTTCTACTCATCTTTTTTTCTCTCTCTCTCTCTCCCGCCTAAATGCACCACCCACTCTTGACTGAGAGGAAGATAACTCTGTTTGGACCATTCAGACGTGAATGAATACAGTTGTAGTAGACTTATTTGGCCTCTAATGCTGTATGTTTTTAATATTTGTGCAACATATTAAGGTTATTAAAATGCATTGAGGCACGCGGCGTGTTGTTTTGACACACGTGCGGGGAACTTTGATTGGAACATGATTAGAAATCACCAAACAAACCTGTAGCCATGCTGCGAGCTGGCTATATGCTCAAGAAGGAAACACCTTGAAGCTGCTGTTCCCTTGGTCGCCAGGATGTTCACTGAGTTAAGTGGAACTCATCCACATCTATAAACAACCTGCCTCTCCATCCTTAGAAGACGCCCTATTGTTGCTGCAAGGCAAGGAATGAACTGCGGACATATTGTTGGATTTCCTCTAGGTACAGTGAAGACAGTGTAGACACAGGCTGTAATTGTGCTGTAATTAACTCTCAGTGCAGTATTTCTTAGAAAGCACTGTGAGAGGACGGGAGCTTTCAAATGCAACGCTGGTAGCTGTGCGGATAGATTTGAAACATTTTCACGAATTCATTAAGAAAGAAAAAAAACGACCTCCAAGCAGCCGCTGTCTATCTCTTTATGAACACACCATGTTCTAGTGGGGCACAGACTGCTCAGCAGCTGTGAGCTGTGCAGGCAACTTTGACTTGGAATATGACTTAATATTATGACAACACCAAGATAACAACGCAGCTGTCTCCTAACCTTAGATGTATGCTGAAGATGTAGAATGTACAATCACACAATACTATACTGTTTTTGCCACTGCAATACAGTCTTATAAATTGTTTCTGGAGTGAACATTACCCATAGCATTGTCGACTCCAAATCCTGGACCTCCTGGGACATGAAAAGATATATAGTGTGAAATGCTCTCTCCTTCCACTGTTCTTACCCTTGATGAAAGGTACCTGATTTCCCAGGAACTGCTTTGTGAAGTCTGGAGACTGTATATGTGTTGTCTGGCGATCCCAGGTCTGAATGCGACAGTGTCATAATGAAGCATGGTATTATCTACCACGTGCTAAGCTTAACACTCTCCTCTGATACAGAAGATGAATTGAAATGTGTCAGGGCAGAAGCAAAGGTCGAAACTGAAAAGCAACCAGAACGTCATCCTATATCCCCAGCTCGTCGTAAAAGATCAGACATTCCCCAATCTACACGGAACAACATTAATAATACAGGCTGCGTGTCAACTGTGTCTTATTTAGGCACTTAAGGAATGCGTTTTATGTTCAAATCAAGTGCCGCTGCAGATCTGAAGTTTCACTCTTT
>OMKP01047234.1:0-12667 GCA_900302375.1 Bathygadus melanobranchus | reverse complement strand
GCATACTGATCTTAACTTTGTTGCGGCCCCCCTCTCCTTCCTGTTTTGCTATGCCAGTCACTTCCAAGTGCGTGTCCCTCGGAGCCCTCATTGGTATTCGGATGCAGGGTTGCGGAGCTGCGCGGCGGACTCACCTTAGTCATTAGAGAGCCCTGCGGGGCTGTTTGCATTATAATCTCCGAGTTAGGCCGTGCGTCGACGGCCCCTCCTTGCTTCCAGGGTGAGTCGTGCGCGCGAAAGGCCACCTTCTTAAGGGGATGGGAGCTGAAATTAGCCCACGCCTGCAGACGCTTGCATCTGTGGAGAGCGGCCAAGGGTCAGGAAAACTCAGCGAGACAGACGCATCACATAAGGAGATGGATGCACTCCACACACACACAGACTCACACAGACTCACACACACAGACTCACACACACAGACTCACACACACACGGCACATCCCTCCTCCCCGCCCATGTAATTTCTCAAAGCACGAGGGGTGTAAAGCAGCAGTGGGTTATGTTGTCTAGCGGAAGACAAATATAGACTTGGGGAGAAATGATACATCACAAATGTCATGGGCCGTCAAATACCCACAGTATTAGCTACTGTTGGGTTTGGTTGCTAGGGTTTTTCTAGTGTGTGTGGTGTGCGTGTTCAGTTATTTATGAAACCACAATACAACACAATTCTCCTCTAATTAGGCCATTGGCATCCAGGGACCAAGCTTTACCACCCAAAAGATAATTTTGAGCTTTTGTATAATTGGTCCCATAGTGAAACGTTGCAGACTTAGCATCATTGTCTGAATTAGGGCTTTAAAAAAGTACTTGGGGTGCATAACTTATCTGGGCTACTTTACTCTAAAGTCTCTATGCCAAAAGTGTTGATGATTATGTTAACATCACACATAGTGCTTACACACATAGTGCTTACATTATCTCTTGTAATTATCCCGTGATACTTCTTTGGCTTATCATAATTGATTCATATAGGGTAACAATACATTAATATATAATATCTAGCTATTTTCTATTGAAAACATGACAAGTACAACCTAATCAGTGGCTGTTGTTTGGCTCGGTCAACACAAAATACAAATTCAACCAATCATCGTCAACCTGGAATATAAACCAGCAAATCACAAGCCCATAAAATGTGTCCCTGACACAAAGGTAATATACAAACTTTCCAGGACACAGTAGCAGCGCTGTGCGCAGGAAAGTTACATCTATCCTCGGGGACAATGAAGTGAATCTTCACTCTGGAATCCTGATAGGTGGAGCCAAATTAAATTAGAGCTTTAGAGGTCCCAAGTGCCTCAAGACGGTCCTGCTTACAAATCTGTCCTGCAAATCGCCAAGTCATCACTGGGTGTCTTGTAAAGTCAAGTTTTATCAGATAACTGAATGTGGGAAGGAGACCCTGAACGACATTGTTCAAACTATCTACAGGTATATTTCAGAATCCATTCATTCACGATCGTAGTAGTTGCTAATGTTCTTTGCTAGTAAGCGTATTCATTTAAACCGGCTTCATAATTTATATGCAATGGGATAAGGCAGAAGGTAAACTCTTTTTAAAAATCATTGTCAAAACGCAAATTGAAATTGGCACCTTTCAGGACACTCAAGGTCACCTAAATCAATACATTACAATCTTTCTAAGGCAATAAGTCCTATTCCATCCTATTCCATCTCCAATACAAATAGGAATTTAGTAATAGTTCATGCTTCCGAAACTAAACTCAATGATATTAAATGATTTGTTCTGGTCTGTTTTACAGTATCTTTCCTTTGCTAATCCCCATAAATAAATGGATGATGCTGATGACTGTGCCAATCATTCGAAGTTTGCAAGCAATTTGCTGTCTCTTACAACTTGGCATTGGACCCATAACCGGTGCCCCGTTTCTCTGTCTGAATAATACAAAATAATGAATTAAAACCAGGTGCGTTCATGTCAAACAGAAAGCAGCTGTGGTTTAGTTGGTTTCGTGGGAACATGATCTGAAACAAGCGACATGATTTGGGGATTGTTTGTGATTGTTGACTTTTTTAATAGCGCTGCTGTTCCATTGGTCGATTATGTGATGGGAAATCGTTTCGTTAATCTATAGCGGATAGTCAGATTTGTCGCTGTAATCATCTGCCGTCATAAGCTGACATCAATCTAAATTATGAATACAACCATACATGTATGTAACAAATGTATTGCAAATGCAGGCCCTGCACTAATACACTGTCGATTTATGGACAATTTTGTTACTGTATTAGTATGACAAAATAGTCGTAATATCATCTGATGTAAAAAGAAAGAAACATGATGGTTCTGAGTATTACTGTGTGAAGTACAGATCTGTTTTCAGTTTATTTCAGACTTTATTTACATCATAAATAGTTTATCATGTGCCGTGTGCCTTCACTGAGCGAAGACCCCGCTGGTCTCTCCGAGGGAGGAGGGGAGGCAAGGAGTGAGGGAGGAGGGGAGGGGAGCCCTATGTTTCCTTCCATTTTCTGAGTAACCCAGAGTTCCTCACAACAGGGTGTCGTCTCCCCAGGGGGCTCCCCCACCCCTAACTCCCGGACGCTCAGCTCAATGCTCTCTTTCACCGCACTTCACAGAGTACATGGTGTTTTCATGCATGTGACACACACACACACACACACACACACACACACACACAGCACAGGCACACCTTAAAAACAAGGAAACCTTAGCCCAGAGTGCTCAATGTAATCTCAGAGGAATGTTTCAAAGACAGGATCTCAGGGCTTTCCGATGCGCTTTCTCTCTCCTGGGTTAACTCTTGATCTCCAAAAAATTATGAATAAATGAATAAATGTCTGGTCTACAGCGACAATCTGCCTGTGATCAAAATCCATACGCTTGAATGAAACATAACAAGTCTTAATGAGTTTGGGAGGGAAGACAAGGCTGGATCTACTGTAAATCCCTTTGAACAAAGACACTTTTGGCACTGGTCGTATCAAAGGAATGTTGCCATTGTTTTTTGTTGTTGTTTTTTTACATTTTTACCTGCTGTATAAAACAAACCACAGCATATGTCTCATCTTAAAAGAAAAACCTCCTTCATATAAGACTGGATCCTTTTCCAGGGTCTGGGATTGTTGATTGATTCACTTCTAACGAGCACAAAATAATTCACACGCCTATTTCACATGTTCACTGTGTCATCACAAATAATATCTATTCAGGATCAGGAATGATGTTCTATTTCAGAACAAAAGCTCTTCTAACACAAATGAATGGCCGCTGTTCTATTGATATCTCATGAATGACGCGTTTGTGTCAACAGCAACAATCTACCCATCGCTTGTGAACCGGAACTAATGTAAGGGTAATTGCTTCTGTCCTGAGCGCGCCGAACGGCCGCTCACTTTAACTTGCCGTGAGAGTGGCTGGCGTATCCGTCGGTGTGGACCTTATTCACTTGGCTCAGGTTGTCATATATCACTCATTGTACGTTGTATCCACTCATACATACAATGTACTGGGCCACAGAATTGGGAGATATATATATACAGTGTAAATGTACATGTGTATGTAGGTCAGGATGTAGCATCGTCGGAATTAAACCGCTCGGCTTGCAGTTGTGGAATTTGGAGTTGGGTTGTTTCAAAGTGTGTTGGCTAAATAACAAGTTATAATTAAGAGGGTGAAAACTAGGTCAAATACTGATCAATTATGGAAAAGAATGCACGTGTGTCTTCAGAATTATTTTGGGTGGAGGCCTATGTAGCTGCCGAAAATCAGTTTCTCTGTGACAAATGTTTCAAGATGTGTCCTTCCCGTACAGTAAGTAAGTGCTTAGTTCTTCATCGTTGAAAGAGCGTTTGGTCATTCATGGGGGAATGATCAAACAAAAAGATAACTCTGGTGGACACTGTCTCCCCCAGGCCCTTATCAACAAGCAACCACGTCCTTGCAGATATATCCACCATCAACAACAGCATCATAAATCACTCTCTAAGAAGGCCATTTATCCTCGTTCATGGAACAATGTGCTAAGAAAATACACGTGTACGCAACCAGTTTGTTCTACTGGCTCTTGTTTACCAGGGCCTGTGTTTATCAATCTGTCTGATCAAAAGAATGCTGTCCGTGTCTTGGGTCTGTGGCCCATTTCTGGCCGTTGACCGTGCGGCACGATGCCATGGCAAATACCGGGGCACAAAAAACTAAAACAAAACCTGCTGACTTCTATTACAAGGGGAAATATGATATTGTTGAGATCCACATTGTCTCAGCGAAACACTTTGTGAAGCCTGCGCTTGGAATGTGTTTACCAAATACTTCCAGACCTGTACACGGAGGTCACAGAACGCAGTGCTTTGACGGTGCTCACGAGGAACACTCCAGCTTGTCGCCGTGCGGCAGACAAGTCTTGTTTTGTGTTCATGTTCAACGGGTCACCAGGGTAGTTAGGGGTGGAGAAAGGGAGTACTGTGTGTGTGTGTGTGTGTGTGAGTTAAAATAATATAAATAATTAAAAAATGACCTCAGCCTGGCTTTGAGTGGTGTACTGAGCACATTTGCAGTAGCCCACTAAGTGTCACAGAGTTGCATCATATAGTTATGTCCTTTTTTTTATTTTGTGACAAACTTTAAAACGCATTCCGGTTAAAGATAACTTGATGTGAAGGGTACTTTCTCCATTTTATAGTCTTGTGACTAGACTGTGAGATATTCAAACTGTCATAGAGAAGATTTGACAAGGAAATCTAGCTCTATGGCAATTCCCATCAGCGTGTACTGTACTAAGCATGTCAATATGCAACACAAATGTTTGCTTTTGAGGACACCTGTAGGATGACAAGAACTCCATCAGCAGAAAGTGAGAAGTGATTTAAAGTGAGTACTTTGGCAGATGTTAATGTTGACTCTAGAAACCGCTACAGGCCAGGAAACAGTGCTAGCACTAGGGCCATGTGGGACTTCTTTTAGAAAAGTTTGAGAGCCTTTTTTTTTCACAGCCCATTGTAAGGAATTGAATAGAAACCTGCGGTCTTGCAGCACACGGCCACTTCTTTCCAACAGGCAGGGAGCAATGCTCAGTCTACTGACAAGGGAGCTAGGCAGACCATCTGGGAGACAGGGCATGTTCTCACTGCGCTAACTGACGCTAACACCGCCAGTGGGGCCCCTGAAACCCACTCTCACTCTCCCACCTCTTTCTGGGTATGACTGCTGCCGAGTGCACACGTAACCTCTCTCTTTGCTGACAGTGAAGACCCATGCGGATGGACTTGACCACTAGCTTACACTTCCAATCCTCTGCAGCTTCAACGCTCGCCCCAGAGCCACCCTCACCGGAAGAAGACACGCATGTTCTATTGACAGCACCACAGTTGGTTCGACTTTGAGCTGCAGGAGGAGAGGACCGTGGTTTACTTGTTTCTCTCTCTTTCTGCTGTAAACAGTACAGTGTCTTTGGAGTCAGTATGCTACCTATCGCTGCAGCGTGTTCGGTGTGTTTCCTGCTGATCTGCACAGGGGGACAGGCTCAGGATGCCACACAGACCCAGGAGCAGACTCAGAACCAGAGCCCAGGCCAGGGCCAGGACAGCTCGGCCACCCCCTGGAGGCAGGTCATCCAGTGGGAGAACAACGGCCGACGGTTCAGTCTCCTGAACAGCGGGGCTGAGTATGTCCCAGCTGGGTCGCAGGGACAGGACACGGGTCCCAGGGTAGTCTTGGCAGACTCTCGCCCACGCACGGCCCGCAGACCTCAGGGCGGGAACGTACGCAGACAGGCACCATCCAGAGGCAGCTCAGAGACCATTCGAGGGCAGGCACGGCACCCATTTGGCTTCGGGCAAGTGCCCGATAACTGGAGGCAAACCCCGGGGGGGACAGGTGGCACTCGTTTCCAATCATCTTCCAGCACTCGTTTCAGACAGCCGTCAACGGGCTCCTCGTCATCCTCTTCATCATTCTCTTCGTCCTCCTATAATGGGCCACCGTTTCCACAGTACCCCTTCCCTCAGCAGCCGTCGTACCCAGCTGTGCCCTATGACCCCAGTCTGATGGAGGGACCTGTGAGAAGCTATGAGCCGCCCTTTCAGCCTATGGTCCCGGGTGGGGGCTACGGCGGTGGGGTGTACGGGGGTGGAGGAGGGGGATACACTGGAACATTTGGAGGCGGCATGGGGGGCCCTGTGGTCCCGGTTCCCGCCACCGAATATACTGACGATGGTTACCGCTACTACCAGCCTTATGGCTACGCGCCCAACCCTGCGGTCCGGGCAGCGCCTCCACAGCCACCGTTTACAGACGGCCTGGACCGCAGATACACACACAGTCTTTACAACGAGGATTCTGCTGCGGCTGTGCCTGAAGCACCTGTCCCAGTAGCGGTGGACAGGACGGGAGTGGCTGCCCAATCCCCAGTCCGAAGCCCTCAGTACGAGCAGTTCCCGCCGTTCGGGAGACCCCAGCCTCCGTTCATTCAGCCACTTCCCCCGGGGAGAATCTCTCCCAACTCGGCCATCGAGACCCCGGGTCACACCGCGGGAAGCGTTTACCGGCCAGAACAGAGAGGTACAGCCACACTCTTTTACTTTGTGTTTGCACAAAGGTGCTGTCCTGTTTATATCCTGCATTATACATTGGCATGATTTAGAATGCATGGAACAAGCCTTGGAGGAGAAGTGCAAATAGGATGAAAAAGTGTTGGCATGATCCGGGTCTTTTATCCATCTAATATCATAGATGAATATAGAGGAGTAAAGTCATATCTAGTCATATATATTGTGTCATATCTGTTGTGTTTTTGGAACCAATAGGGAAATGAATTCAAGATAGGAATCAGAGACAGGAATGTTTCCAGTAGACACGCAAACTGCTATTCTCTGCTATGCTCTCTTTTGGTCCATTTGTAATAATTTGGAACAGCTACCTTATGTTGCCTTACAGTCGTCAGTGCTTTGGACATTCCTGTACTCAATTTACAAACAAAAAGCACAGTTCTCTGTGTTCATCTTGTCCTCGCCACAGTTATTGGAACCAGGTGTTAACAAAGCTGTGCCAATGCAATGAGCGCACACATAGGGCCCTCTGTGCTCGCACATGGGGTGTCGCGTTCTGAGCAGCAACACAGCCTCTGGGCTGGTGTTCAAGGCCTCAGTGTGGACCTCGGTAACAAGAGTGACCTCATAACTGGGGGTTGAGGGTTGGTGCAGCTCTCAGGACAGGAGAGGGGAAAACAAGAATGGGGGATTCTGTACTGCTACACGTAGGGAGGGGATTGGGGGGTGGAGAGAATGGAAAGTCCCGGTCACACATAGTGTTCATTGCCTCACCCTCAGGAATTACAAGCACAACCGTATATATTTAGAAAGTGCTCTCAGGGGGAACAGTGTATGGGATTGTAGGTGCCTGAAGTACTCTAGTCTCCATAGTGTTTAGTGGCACGCAAGAGCAAATGGATTTCTTCTGGCACCAACAGCAAACAAATGGTCTTGTTTTGATCACTTGTTCCTTTGTTGTTCTGCGGAGAACGGGAAGGATGCAATAAGGCCAGATCTTAGTCAAATAAATTAGAGCTGGAAAAAGTTGAGTCATAACTACGCACGATAGGAATGACTTAACCGCTGCCTCTAGAGAGCTTCCCATGTTTCCAAAATGGGGGCTGCCTTGTGTTAGAAGCAGAGGAGAGGGGCAGGACCAGAGATTATTCTGAGATTCCAGATAGAACAGCAGATTTAGATGGTTGTAGTGTCGTTATCAGCCGAGCCACTAAGCAGCCTCTCTAGTGTGCCATCATTAGCCTTGCTGTAGCTGGGAACCATTTCCGTTGGACAGAGACTCAACATGTGCACAGATTCCTTAGTGCTCTTACACAACAGTAGTGTGTTCACAGTTAAACCCCTTATTTCTGTAGCATTCCTACAAAGCAGTTTGTGAACAACAAAGCTATAAGGTTAGATTAGAACCTACATAAGGTTAGATTTACATAGGGTTGTGGTTGATTAAGTAACACAATCATTGAGTTGGCTAAATAAGGTGCAAAGTTCTTGTTTATTTTCGTCTTACTAAAGGCTCCTACCCACTACGCGACAAACCCTCCGATTATAGGGCCGACTGAGTGGGCAGACTCTGGTCAGCTCTGATTGTTGTATAGTGTGGGGGGTCTCAAGACACAGCGCCCCCTGTAGCGACCGTTTGAAACAGGTTTGTTATTATCGTGGAGGTCACTGAGACTGAGCTTGTCGATTACGCTGGCATCAGCCAATGAGACTTGAGATGAAGAAGGACCAATGGGGTTTGCGGTCAAGAACGGCCTGTGTCATGTGAGGTGAAGAGGAAGAAAAGGGGAACGAACTGGGAGTGCCTTCACTTTTCAGCGAATGTGAGGATAATTGGATGTCATAGTCTTCACGTGTGTTCTTAGTGGGTAGGAGCTACAAGTTTAGTAACAGTTGAACAATCATGGAGTGGCAAATGAGAATCAAATGATTTCAGCTTCAAGATGTAACAAAATGTTAATTTCACCATTTAATCACTAAAACAAACAACATGAAGCAATATGTTTCAGAGAGGAAACCTCATTAAACCACATTGAAGCCTGGACAAAGCCAGAAGTTAATGGGATAGCCCAGAACAGACACGTGATGGCAAGGAGCTGGCATCCCACCTTCCAACTCACCTTAAATTACCTGCCATTATGAATGTTTAAGGATCAAGAATTCATTGGTCAATATTTCTGTTCAACATAGCTTCTTAAGGACAAAGTTCTCTGTTCTCTGCTCTTATCCAGATTTCCTCTGTAAACTAGAATCCTTGGGCAGCAAGTGAAATATGTAGGTCTAGTTTGGAATGGCAAATGCTGCAGCAAGGACATTACTCAATATCCATGCAAATTTGCCAAGTAGTCACAGTCATAGAAAAATATGTTAATTACAGCTTTGGATTAATGGCTTTAGGTGGCCTCAGGTCAGCAGCTACATACTGCTGTTACTGTCTTTTATAAAGACAGTAAAACAAGTGATAATGTTCCCTTCAGGACACGTTATCATGACCTTTATTTTTGATTATCCCATTTTAATTTCCCAAGCTTAGACTAACCTATGTTTTTTTCAATCATCTATGGCTTGTGTACATCTGTGTTTCCTTACAGCCTCAAGAAGATATAGTAGTAAAAAGCAGAATGAAAAAAAATGAATTGTAATTCTGCATATCCTGCATTATTCTATCGAGGGAGGTATGAAAGCATGCCAAGATTCTTTATTTCCCTGCTTGTGGCCCACTTAGAGTGTAGTATGTGGCTTTGTCACATGCTCTCCAGGGCTCATCGGCCTTGGCTCTCTGCCACACTTAAGTCTTCTAAAAGAGACCTGATTTTGCATTTTCCAAAGATTAAAGAAAAAGGGGAAAAGCTTAGCCAGGGTGAAGAGAAGAGAGAGGGAGTTTGTGTTGTGAATACTGCTTGGAAATCACTGCGTTTCACACTGCCTTGCAGTGTTTACAAGGGTTTCCCCAGGAAGCTGTACGTTTGGCTTGCAAGTGAGCAGACAAATAGGATGTGTACACAGTGGCAAGAAAAGTGAAGCCTTTCATTTGAACCTGCAGCAGAGCGGGGCACCACTTACCTGGGTGATAAACACCAAACTGAGGAAACTCTGAGAGAATGTCAGATTTACCAACAGCAGCTCATAACAAAATCCTCTTAGTTTTATGTGCATGCACAAAAACAAAAGCATTAATGTAGCATTAGCCTACTTCCTGCAGTAAATCCCTCCCTGACCACAAATGCCTTCTCTTGGTTGCCTTGCCTTTTTTATATACTGTTGTCTATGCGTGCAGACGGTGAGGTCAGATGGTGAGACTCGCAGTTGGTAGAACAAGTTCACATTAAAGCACGTCTGGCCTATGTGGGCAAACAGGGAGGGATGATAAGCTATCCCAGAGCCCTTTGGCTGCCATGCCCTTTACTGGAAGCGGGACAGACATTGACTCTGACAACTCAGGCCTGCTTTTCTTTTATTCATTCTCCTTCCTCCTCTGACAGACTTGGTCACCGGCCCGCTCGAAAAGAACAGCAGGGGTGTGAGATCATTGTTGTTTTACCCTGGCATATGTTGCTTTTGTCTCATTAACAAACCCTATCTCTCTCTCTCTCTCTCTCTCTCTCTCTCGCTCTCTCTCTTTCTTCTCCCTATCTCCCCCATGCACTCTCCTCGTTATATATCCTATCCATCTTGTACGATGTCATTATTTCATCTTTCTTGTATCTCCATCCATCTTTGTTTCAAAGCCTAGCTCTTTCTCCCAACTCCATCTGTTTCCTTTCCCGCACCTAAACCTTACTAACGAATAGACATCTCAGAAGGAGTTCCTACCACTCCTCAGGACTCCTCAGGACGTTTAGCTTCATACCCACCAGATATCACCAATCAACCAACGTATCCTATGCCAAATATTAACCTGAAGTTACATGCTGCGTCATGGTACATCTCATCATATTAGCCAGGTAAAAAATAACTCATTACACGTCTTCTTCCCATAAACAGCCAAACACTCAATATTGAAATGTGTGTTAATGTATGAGAGTAAATGTTCCAGAGTTGAAGCTAGCTAACTTTGTGAAAAGCACACACATCACATAGGTACACCTCACGCCAACACTCAAACATGGTTGGCAGCGGCCCCGGGGACGTGTCTAAAAGACTGTGACGCACAGTCAGGGGTATGAATCAGGAATTCACAGTGACCAGGTGCCACTGGCCACCAGGCTCCTGGCATTGAATTGAGGACCCTGTGTTACTGAGCTGCAGCTTCCCCGCCATGAATCATTGATGACAAATAACCCAAGTGCTTTGCTGTTGTTTATTGTAAAAAAAAAATGAGTGAGAGAGAGTGTGAGGAAGAGAGAGAGGGAGAGAGCCTGGAGACCTGAGTGGGGACTGTTTGAATATAAAATGTTAATTTGCGGATTTGAAATGATTTTTTTCTACATTTCATTTGTGAGTGAAAATGTATTTTAATTACTTTCTGTTGCTCTCAAATATGGGGAAGCAATATGGAATTAATATTATCACTGTTAATTAGCATCAAATACTGTAGCTATGTAGTACTTGTAAGTTAAAGTTGTATTGGTTGTTAAGTGTTTTTGTTTCTATCCAAAGAACATATAAATGTTTTTATTTACCAAGGTTTTCGTACATTTCTGTTTGCAATAATGTATTTTCCGTAACTGCACAGGTGCCACATTGGTGTTAAAAAAAGGAGTGTTCATTCCTAATGTCTGTTGCTTTAGGACTGCCTGATCTGGTACCTGATCCTAACTATGTCCAGGCGTCCACATACATCCAGAGAGCTCACATGTACTCACTGCGCTGCGCTGCTGAGGAGAAATGTCTGTCAAGGTAAACCGTGATCTGAGAATGTACTGCATTTTTGAAGTCGTCGTACTGGCTTTGTACTGGTTGTGTGTACCAGAGTTGTAGATAATTACATGGTATGTTTTGGTATTAAACACAAGCCACAATGGAGTGAAACCTGGGACACCTTGGTCACCTTGGGGAGGGAGGGAGAGAGGGAGGGAGTCAAGGCCGTCTCCATCTCTTTGTGATGGGGAAGAGTTTCCCCCCGGGGCCCCACGATCTCTCTTGACTGACTGTGCTCTGTAAACAATGCACTGACCTGATGGAAATGTGCTGCTGTCTGTTTGCCCTCTTCGCATCACAAACACAGCCATCCCTCAAAGCCCTTTTCATATCCTGTCCGAGTTTGCAGCAATCACAGACAGATGGCCTGTTGTAATTTGCCATACACTCCAAAGTCAACAACAGCTATGAGATGAATGGTTTGGATCTTCAATGGTGCTGCAGACCATAGCCGCCCCCTACCCCCGACCCCTAAAGCTGAATTTTGCAACAGGCTGCTGTACTGTATACCTCTTCATGTTCCTTCCAGCAAGGGTAACAAATGTGTATGTGGAGTGATATCTGTAATATGTATTATGAATTATTTATTTGATATATCTTCCTGCCTCCAAGCCTTTTCCGATTTTTTATTAATTTTTTAGCTCTTTTACCTTAGGCTTGTGACAGACATGGGAATATATATATATATATATATATATATATAGATATATAGATATACACCAACCTTTTTCAAAATTCAACTCAAACTGAACATTTTGTCCATCTGCTTCCACACAAATTGTTTTACCCAATCAACATCTGCCGGTAATATCAGTGTCCTGGTGAATGTAATCACATTGCTCCACTACACACTAAGTGATTAGTAGATTTGCTCATGGCTATGAATAATTAGGCAGTTTGTATATACAGGACATCTATGAGACCTTTAAAAAGATGGTTGGCTACAATGGATCATCAAATATCTATAGCTTATGGCAGCAATCTCCTGCGCCACAAAGGACACAAAGGAAATATGTGTGTGGGGCATATGGGGTCTGATGTGCACACACATATGTCCTTTGTATGTTTTTAATACTGTTCTCCATACTGCTTTGGTACCTCCATCGTGATGCACGTGTGCTCTATCCCTCAGCACTGCCTACACATCGGAGACCACCGACTACGACGTGAGGGTCCTACTACGCTTCCCGCAGAGGGTTAAGAACCAGGGGTCTGCCGACTTCATGCCTAACAGGCCTCGTCATACATGGGAGTGGCACAGCTGCCATCAGTGAGT
>OMKP01047226.1:1913-17419 GCA_900302375.1 Bathygadus melanobranchus | reverse complement strand
ATCAAATCAATAATCCAATCATCCAAAGGAATACAAATGCCTGCAGCGCTTCAGGTCAGGACAGGCTCAGAACACGGGCTCCCTCTGAAGGAGTAGTGACGTAGAATGTCGGGTTTCCACTGTACCGTTCCTGTTGAGAAATTAAAAAAACCCATACATTTATAGTGTGTGTGTCACGCAAAAAAAGGAATATATATATGTATATACATATATATATTTGAAGATCACATTAAGTTGTTAGGGAATGTTAAAGAAATGGAATGAAATGTTAAAGTTTGTATCACCTAACCCTAATCTACCATCAGCCTTTCCACACTTAGTGAACACATGCTCAACTCACCCCATCCTGCCAGAGGCGATCAGCAAGAGGAAAGAGACACCGCACAACAAATCTTTTCCTTTGCAGACTTCCTCTACTATGGCTTCCTCCTTG
Organism: Bathygadus melanobranchus; assembly: GCA_900302375.1. Lineage (NCBI taxonomy): Eukaryota > Metazoa > Chordata > Actinopteri > Gadiformes > Macrouridae > Bathygadus > Bathygadus melanobranchus. The sequence goes on along the minus strand of OMKP01047226.1, from coordinate 16,986 downwards.
CTAAATTTACCCCTCGTCCCATCCCAAGTAAAGGGGAAACGCGTTGAATGATGTCAAGTTCTTGTTTAGAATTGTTGTTCACTGAAGATATATAGAAAATCGGGTGAGTGGAAAAAGCACAAATAAAATAATAATACCTATTATTCCTTCTATCATTTACCAATGCTGAATAATAGGTTGACTACAAAAAGAGCACAACGTCTATGCCGGCAGATAGATATTTTCGCAAAGTTAATGATTTCGATGTCATTTTTCTTTGTTAAGAATGCCTTTTAGTCAAATCCCAGGGTTAAAAGATTAACGGATGACTGTTAGCAATCCTCCATGTGCTCCTGTCGTATCAAAGTCTTCCTGCAACACCTCAGCCCTTAACCAAACGAAGAGAGTTGCAGTTGAGAATGTCCTTTTGGTCAGGGGTCACCGAATCGACCTTGAACCCTTCGGCCAGGGACAACGACAGCAGTTCCTCTACGAAACCCTGCATGTCTCGAATCTCCTGCTGGCTGTGTCGCGTGTCAATGATGTCATCAGGCTGAACCTGTACCATCTCCGGAAGGAAAACGGTGAGCGTGCGGTATCGCTGCTTGTCATACTGGTCCTGGGGCAGTTCCTCGGGCCTGGGCACCCACTCCAGTTTGAGCCGGTTTTGACCGGGGTTGGACGGATGCAGGGAGCTGAAGCCCTGCGACGTCCGGTAGGAGAAGCGCTCGCAAAGCATCCCCACGAAGGCCCGCCAGGTGCAAAAGAGGTTTGCGGTGAAGACGCGCACGGAGCATGTGCGGAGCTCATAGTTTTCTGGCCCACGGCGCAAGTTAAAGTGCAGCACGCGCACCTGCAAAGAGATGGCAAAACACGGTGACAACACCGTCTGGAGAGCGTACACAAACAAAAGAAGTGGTCCTTCGATGTCCTTCAACACACACAAACACACTTACTCATTTCATACGGGCTCAGGTGTTACACACACAGACACACACACACACCTTACAGTCCAAATCCACCATCAGCATGGCTCCGAGTGGCCCCCCTCGAAGGCTGAGCGGCACAGACGCCTCGCAGCGCGCAATCTCCTCCAGCAGGGGGCGTATCTGAAAGAAATCGGCCTCTCGACGGAGGAGCGACAGTTCGGAATAGACGTCCGGCAGATCCAGGGAGCTGGACCGCAGGTAGTTGAGAATGTGCCGGAACACTTTCCCATCGCGGTCGATGAAAACGTTCCCCCGCCGGTCCCTCAGCGGGGGGATCTGACCGCTGAACATGGCCCCGAGCATGGAGTCGCGGCAGCGGGTTAGCGTGGCCAACGTGGTGGTGTACAGCTCCCCGCCGACGTTGAGTGACACCGGGTCGCACAGAGAGCCGTTGTTGCTGTTGCTCTCCGTCGAGTTAAGGTTCAGCATCTCGGCGGCGGGGTCACACTTTTTGTCCACGTCTTTTGAGTGCCGCGGCTTTTACGATCCCTGGGTCGTCCAACACTGGTGTGGTTTCTAGCTGTGTTCTTCTTCTGGGTTGCCACTACAGCTGGAGTGAGAAGGAGGTACTGGCGAGGGAGGTGGGCAACTGAGGGATGGACAAGTTTCAAGTCTCAACCTTTTTCAGTTTCCTTTGGCTGATTTTCTCTCTTTCAGCCAAAGAAGTAATGGAGGACCAATAGCGGAGCTACAAAAGATGCTTGGAGTTCTGCCAAGTCTACGTCTATGTCAAGACTAAGACAAAATAGGATTACAAATAAAACATAGGCTTCTTATATTTGCTTCCTTTTCAATTATGTAAAACAATTTTAACATATCATATCAGATGATCCAAGTCCCTGGCATGAGCAACTAGTGACAACTTACTTATGTTTCTCTTATAGCCTTGTGGATGGGGTCTGCGTTGCTAGCCAACAGCAGACCAGTTGCATAACGTCCGTCGTCTAAGCAGAGAAAAGGGATCGGGGGGCAGCGTGACCCGACTAGCATGCTAATAACCAGACACTTCTGCCTCAGTCTCTATGGCGCTGGCTCTTATTCACCGCTCGTACCCCCCACCACCACCAACACTCACATTCTGGGGCTGTCCGGGCAAGACACGGGGGACCGGGCAATTCATCTGCAATGTCCCCCTCCTTAAAGTGACAGTAACTGTACTGGAAAAGGTCCTTAGACAGTAAGTCCAACTCATCTACCCAGTAGCCCAGTAAATACTGTAGAAAGCCCAGTAAAGAATTATTTTCCTGAACAAGAAATAATTAAATAACAACAATGCAATACGATTCTTCATCTGATCTGATGAATCATTAGGGTTCATGTTTGACCTAACACAGGGAAGTCAGTAGGGGTTAAGCCCTCAAATATTCATGTGCCCTGTGTGTCTCTGTGTGTGTGTCTGTGTGTGTGTGTGTGTGTGTGTGTGTGTGCGTGTGCGTGTGTATAAACTGACCTGCATGTGCAGTATCGCCCTGTCAACGGTGTCGGCCTGCAGTAAAGTTACAGTGCATCCCCCGAAGCCCCCACCCGTCATTCTGCTGCCAAACACCCCGTCCACCTCCATGGCGGCCGACACCAGCTCATCCAGCTCCCTGCAGCTCACCTCATACAGGTCCCTGGGGGGGACACAGCAATGTAAAAGCAAAACCTATATTGCAAATGTACTTTTCCCAATACAACACAGTTACATTTAGGTTCATCTAAATCTAAAGGCCCAGATATACTTCAAATAAAATTGAAATATGGCGCGTTTGCATAGGCTGCCGAGCTGCTGTCGAACGCGCTGATTTTGACGGGGTACGATATAGTCCCCGCGATGTGTGGGCTATTTGTGCAATGAGGGACAACAGACAAAATCATTCACATGGTATTTGTGGAGTGTGTCTGTGTGGTTGGTGGCTGGTTTAACCTGTGTGCATTGATTAGTCAACGCATCACAGGTGTGCAGCCTCACCCAACCCCAGCCTCTGACTCGGGTCAGGTGAGGCTGCTTAAACCAGCCACCAACCACCAGTATTGTTGACCAATTGCAGACAGCGGTCTATTGGGGGTTGTGTGCCCTTCAGCTGAGGACCGAAGCTTCAATTTGGTCGTAAACCGGCCATTTTTTCTGCCCGAACACAGCAATTTTGTTTCCGTTTTAAGTATACAGGAGTGTTAACCATCACCTGAGTGAGTTGTGGCTCTCCACCATCAGCTTGCCAAATTCTTCATATAAGCCCCTCTTGAGGACTTCGGACCCTCGGACAGTCCTCTGGATCTCGTGGATCACGTGGCAAGCTCTTCTATAGGTCACCTCGTCCATGCGGCTCCTGGCCTCTAACTCAACACAGGAGCAGGATGAATACAAACTCCTTGAACATCTTTATGGTTTCAGACAGTCGTCCTCTTACCCTCCAGGTCTTTCAAGGTAGCGTCCCGGAGGCTACGCTTGCCCAGGATAGAAGCGGCTTCCATGCATTGTTTGCGGCGGGTGGGATACTCGCTGCCGGTCAGGGAGTGTTTGACGTTGGAGTTGGTGATGAGGATGACCACGCTCGGGTCCGACAGTGGAACCGGGGTCGCCTCCATGGATCTCAAGAAAAAAAGAAAAAAAGAAGTAAAATATACATAAATAAAAAGGAACTCATTTTCAGAACAAACAGGGCAATTGGGAACTCCTCACCTCAAGTAGTCTCCACACCAAGTCTGAATTCAAATCAGAGTGGACAATGCTTGGCCTAGCTGTAAAATATGATGACTATAAGGCAACTGTCTACTGGAAATGTGTACATTTGGATTAACTCAAGGAACACGCCATTCTAGGTGTTATTTTATTTTAGTATTTAGTATTTTTAGTCCGGTGAAGTGTAAATTAAATTAAATAAACAGAAATATAACCACTGACGTTGTTACAGTCAACTTGCATGAAACTACCTGCAGTCAATCAGCAGAGCATGAGCCTCCTGGCCCAGCACCGACACCAGCTGGTCCATGATGCCACAGGGGACGCCAGCGTGTGTGTGCTCGGCCTGCTGACACGCCACTGCCTTCGCCACCTTGTCTCCGTCGTCTGTGGACATCAGCAGCATGTCAGTGATCAGGGCTAGTTGTTGGCTGTAGAGGTTTTACAGTTTCATTTGGAAAATATATAGCAATGTAACCAGCAGCTAGCAAGCTGGAAAAATAGTGATGTTCAGCATCAACACACACAGTGCATGATATAGATGCTAGCCCTGAAGCATTCTGCAGGAACACTGCCACCAGCCAATGGCCGATAGATTTGACTTTTTGGCAGTAAAATTCATGGCTGCATATTAAAACAATTGCTTGGCCAGTAGATTTTAATTCCACTTTGGCAGGTAGAAAGACTTCTAAAAAGTGAATTCTGGACACCATTTCCCACAAATGTTGTGACTGACCTGGCTGGAGCTGCTGGAGGAAGGTGTACACGGCCACTTCCAGAGAGGCTGAGCTGGACAGACCTCCTCCCAGCGGCACAGTGCTGGCGATCACAGCCTTGAACCCAGGAACAGGTGAGGCTGACACGATTACAAGCACAATGACTACATATCATGCACAGGGCTGTAAGTATGGAGATATGTTTGAATTATTATTCCATGAGGGGTTGTTTTCCACATCATCTTCACTCGGCAAAGCCTTGAATAAACGTGCCTATCTGTGAGACAATACATACAATAACAACACTTTGAAACGCCCCAAAATAAGCATGCATTGTTGGACTTATTTGCGCAGGTATCAAGCAACATTGTCTGGTGACCCACGTTCACATTCCATTAAAGTTAATGTTCCATTAAAGTTGTCAATGGTCAACCATTGATGGTGAACATCAATTGATTGTTTACCCCTGTAATGTTGCACAACACCCTTGACGTAGTTGGCCCATCCTGGTTGCCCTGGAGGCAGTGGTGAGCCGTTATTGGGCAAGTTGAAATCGACTTTCCTGGGCTCCTCAACATCCTTATTTGCCGTTACTATGGTGACGGTTTGGCTAGGGTCTCGGCTACCCACAACAACCGTCACCAGGGCCAGGGCCTTCATCAGACAGAAATAAATGTATTTCATGCATGTCCTTCATATTCTGAATGAATGGCTAACAGCCTCACGTATGAATGGGAGGACGGCGTAATACATGTGGTTACCATTGGCAGTACGAATCCATCATTGTAGTCCGTGTGCTCGCCAATCAGATTGACTCTACCGGGGGCACACACGACCACCTCGGGACTAGAGCCGAAGTTCCGCTCGTATAGCTGACGGGCCTCTTCAACAACATCAGAAACCGCTGGAACAGGACTGGCCATTGCTGTTTTGCAAATTCCCCAGACGGTGTAGAAACTAGAGCATTACTCGGCGCCCAAGGAAGGGGAGGAGATCGGGTGATATAGCGAAGTTCCAAAGTTTAGTCTAATTTAGTTAAGTGTGTGTATGTGTGCTCAAAAGCCCGTTTTGACCATGTGATTCACCACTTCCTGCTCGAGAACTATGATTGTAGGAGGGATTGCATCGTTGTGTATGCGTTATGTATCTGAATTAAATATATTTATATTTATTTGTAAATCAAACGTTTCTGCACAATAAAAATATGTCCATGCTGACCTTTCATCAAATTCAATATTCTTTTTTATTCTTCTTATTCTCGTCAATATTCTTCTTTCGGTATTACATCATTATTGACCTGTTACACACCGCACTTTGTCGGCAGGGGGATTAGCTCAAATGGTAGAGCGCTCGCTTAGCATGCGAGAGGTAGCGGGATCGATGCCCGCATCCTCCAATACTTTTCGTTTTGTTTTTCTGACTACCAAACATTTGCTTCATGCTTCACGTCTTATGTGTTGAATATACGTCGACTTACTTCGTGATTTTGTAATAGATTTTGTTAGATTTGCAACAATAAAAATATGACAATATTCACATATACACTCCATCATGTACACGGCTCCCTCTGCTGTTTTTGTCATGCCATTTTAGAGTGTATTTTAATTTAAAATTAAAGGCGATGGTGGTGCTTCTTGTAATTGCAATGCAATTACAACAACCACGACACGAAAGCATAAAGTGCCACATTAAATGGGATGATCGTGGTGTGATTCATGGACTTCATTAACCGACATGCTTTGCGAGTGATCATAATAACTTCCTAGGTTCACATCGTTGCCGTTTCCTGTTACTCTATCAACTGTCAGCGACGAAACCAAAACAAAACCTCTTCGATTGTTGAAAATCATGGAAACGCAATCGTCGTCTTAAAGTTTGTGCTTATCTTTTGATTTAATTAGTTTCCTATTGTACGAAATAAAGTGAGGCAGTTGTGGAAAAAAACAGCTTAGAGCAGCATGATTGATTGGATCAATGTTGTTTACAAACAACCCACTTCAGCTTGCTAGTGCATTTATATTTACATTTAGAGCATTTGGCAGACGCTTTTATCCAAAGCGACTTACAAAAAAGTAACACATTTGTCGAAAGAGGGAAGGTAGAGTGCAATTAGAACAGAACAAGTTACAAGCATTCCTGGTTGCCAGGTCAATAGAACAAGAAATAGAACAATTTCAGTGTTTACTGATTTGTAGTTACGATGTTGTGTATTGGATGTTGGCAATTGACTTCAGAAGCCTTTCTTAATGAAATTGTTTCTGTAGAGTTGCTATAAACCATAGCCTCTTCTTTGGTGTTCTTAGGACCATAGCAGTGTCATCCTTGTTATCCATGATCACAACTTTTGCATAGTTATCTTTTTTTCCCCCGCAACTGTATACATGTTGAAGCTACAGTACAATGTATGGTCCTGTTTTGCCACCAACAAGCAAGTAATCGTCCTGTGCAGCTCCACAGAGTTGCATGCTTCAGTCTGGCCGCGACACTTCACGTCATTCACACGTTACTTACCGCCAATATTTACCGTGCAGTACTAGCGAACTGCCTGAAGACATTTTATACATTTTCCCCTCCAAGTGAGGCTGGGAACAATCAAACATGCATCACAAGTCAGTGGTTATATAGACAGATAGATATATAGATAGATAGATAGATATAGATAGATAGATAGAGATCAGACGTTTCTCATGTATCATCAACCCTAGAGCTACGGCACCATGGAGGAATTCCGGCGGACATACTTGCGTGCGTGTAAAGAAGTGGGCGTGGAGCCCCAGGAGTCTGTCCTGGCCCAGCTCCTCCAGGAGAGACGAGGGGCCAGTGGAGGGGGTGGCGGGGCCAGGCTGGACCTGAGCGGGCAGAGCCTCTCGGCAGACACCTGCTGTGCGCTGGGCCGGGTGTTCCAGAAAGACACCGTCTTCACGGAGGTCTCGCTCAGCGACTGCATGCTCAGCGAGGAAGGTGAGCTTTACATAGTAATGCAAGCACATACACACACACACACATACACACACTTATTTATTGTTCTGTATTGTGTGTAAAAATGTGTCTCAACTCTGTAAGAGTGGTTCACAGTATGCTTGTCTTGTCTTGTGGATCCTTGTGCATATGGCTTCATTTGGTGGAGTTTTTTTCATTATCCTATGGCGAATGCATTATGTTATTCCTGTGACACCAGTCTGTTTTAGTGCAGATATAGCAGTGTCTGTATTATAACTTGAATTATAGCTTGAAACTTCTCTGTTAACCTAACAATCAGGAGTGCTTGAAACTTGCGTATGTACAGTTGCATGTAACATTCGTATCTCTTGCTACATCAAGCTCTCTTTTCCCTCGTCTCTTATCACCCTAAGGTGCTAAGGGACTATTGAGTGGATTCATCACCAATACCACCATTAAAGTACTGGATCTGAAGGTGAGGCCACACATACCAGATGTACTAAGATACAGTACAGCGATAATAGTCATGGCTTAGTGAATATGTCCTCGATGTGTTGTCTCAGGGGAATAACCTAAGGTCGACGGGTGCCGAGGTCTTGGGGAAGTTATTGGCACGAAACAAGACCGTCCGAAGGTAAGACTATTTGATCCATGACCAGAAAAATCCTTATCGTCGAAACCACCATTCTCAAATGTTTGTTCAAGATGTAGCAAGATGGTTCTTTTATGGAACTTAAGGTCACATGACTAGAACCCTGCTAGAGTACCATCCAATCCAGTGTCTTATTCCACGTGTGACACTGCAGGCTGGTTCTGGAGTGGAACGCGCTGGGCATGTGGGACGAAGCCTTCTCCCTGTTTTGCGAGGGCCTGTCTGCCAACATAGCTCTGACCCAGCTGGACCTCCGCAACAACCAGATCAACCACCAGGGGGCCTCGGAGCTGGCGATGGTGATGAAGAGGAACAGCACCCTGGAAGTGTTAGGTGAACCAGAGGCTGTAGAAAACACAAAAAGATGTTGGTTCCTGGGTGGTACACTGCGCTTTTCCACCAAATAAGCTCTGGTTCTTGAACTGGTTCCGTTCAGAATTCTTGGATCAGAATTCAGGATTCTTTTAACCTTGGTGCTATCAAGTGAACCAACCTGCGTTTCCACCAGTTTTGAACAGAACCATTGCAGTCAAGGATTTGTCATCAACGGAGGCCGTTGCAAAGTTCCGAACCAATTTATTTTTGGTCGAAATGCTCCGAACGGTTCATAATTAGGTGCGCGCACCGGAAACGGAACCCGTTCCATGTTGAGGGAAAAATGTATGGCAGCCCACTGCTTCCAGCAGGTTCCCCCCTACATTCTATGTTGTATCTACATTCTTCTAGATCTCAGGTGGAACAACATCGGTCTGCTGGGGGGCCGGTCTCTCCTGGAGGCTCTGCAACAGAACCAGACGCTGGTGCAGCTAGAGATGGCAGGAAACAACGTCCCCAGCGACACGCTCAAAGCCCTCGGTACTGACGCGTACACGCGCACAGACACACACACACCCCGTGTGTGTGTGTGTGAGTACAATTGATGCTGTTTGTGGTTAATGTGACAGGACTTGTTTTGTTAGGTTTTGTCATATTTGTTGTCCCCCCACCCCCAGAGCAGGCCACCGGACACAACTCAGACAAGAGATCCCTGCTCACAGAGAGCCGCAGCAGAACCAAGGTGCTCAGCAAGGAGATCAACATCCTCAAGCAGGAGAAGGGACGGCAGGTGAAGCCTTAGCAGAGAACAGATTTGTTGGGCAAATCAAAACACAAACTCCCTCATATACGATCTTGTCTGTATTGACGGTCATGCTGCTCCCTTTCAGTATCTGAGCCTGATGGAGACGATCGACAGGCAGAGAGAGGAGATGGGGCGCTCCAGCAGGTGAGTTATCACATCCTCAACAACAATGACCGGACGGGTTGTGTGATTGGATTGGATATCACTCGCCATCATCACCCAACCGGCACTCATTTCGGCCAATGAGAATTATCCTTCACAATAACCACTGTTTCACCAGAGCTGAGGTTTGATGTTAGATTTTGGGTGACGCTTGGGGGTTTTATCTGCACTTTTTCTATATCCCGTTATATTACGATTATTTTCACAGATATTACGATTGCGATATTGCTGTTTCTGCAATTTGGATAATTGCATTTGGGCATATCGCGATTTGGATCATATTTCGATTAATTGTGTGTGCACTGATATGTCGTGCATTGTCTCACCGCTGTCCATCTTGTCCATCAGGTCCACCTCGGTACACGTGGGCCAACTGCAAGAAGCTCTGAATGAGAGGAAGTCCACCGTCAACGCACTCACAGCCAAGTAGGTCCTCGTCAGCTCCTCCTCCTCTGCTCTTCGCCAATGAGAAGTCAGCGACGTCATCAGGTTTCCTTATTGGTACGTCTAGGATGATGTCACCGCCTCACACATGGTGGTGTAATTATGTGTGTGCGTGTGTGTTTACAGGTTGCAGATGACGGAGGCTGCCCTCGCGCTGTCAGAACAAAAGAAGCAGGACATGGTGGAGCTGCTGACCCACGTCCGGGCCGAGAAGGAGGAGGAGAGGGAGCGACACGCCAAGGAGAGGAAGACAGAACAAGAGGTGACCGGGCGCCTTGTTACCAACGTCAATACAAAACGAATTGTAGCTTCTCTTGACAAAGCAAGCACATGTTAAACTCACAATGGGTATAATTTGCCTTCATTTATAGTCTGACATCAACATGGATTATTCAATAAACAAAGTTTTAGTTTTCGTTTTGAAAAGTGTTTGGTTATGCAGTGTTGTGCCAGGTTATATGCTGCACAGGTTTGAGTTCTGGGGGCTGGCCCAGTATACCCGTGGTGGGCTGACGGTCCTGCTCTCTCCTTGTGCTCCAGGACAGTGTTCTCCGCGAGGGCAAGCTGCTCAGAGACCTGCAGAACACGACCGAGTCCAACGCGCAACTCAGGAATAAGGTCAGAGACGTTGACACACGGTGGTGTGTTAGTTAGGGCGCGCTACCAGTTAACGACGGAGAAGAGAGAGACATTTTCAGGCGAGGTTTGTGAGTCCAGACATTTATCCGCAGCTTACTGTGTGTGTGTGTGCGTGTGTGTGTGTGTGTGTGTGTTAGGTGGACGAGACAGAGCGGAGGTGTAAAACTCAGCAGCAGCAGATCTTTGAGCTCAAACAGGAACTGACCAACAGCACGGCTGAGCTTAAGCTACGGCTAGCGCAGGCAGAAGGTAACACACACACACACACACACACACACACACACACACACACACACACACACACACTACTTAATTCACCACTGGTCACTGAAAGCCAACATGTTATTCTCCTGAGCAGACCGGTTGGAGATGGAGAAGAGACGGTCGAAGCAAGCTCTGGAGGATATGGACGCTCTGCGACAAAAAGAGGTCAATAATGATGGAGGCGTCTCTCTGTCGTTGTGTGTGATAAAGAGTGACTCCTGTTCAGGCTTAAACATGCTTCTGTGAGAAGATGCCAGTACATCCCTCTATGTGAAGGGAGATGTGAAGGATTCCTGGGTCACCGCAGTTTGCAGATCATGAGTCACCTTGGACGTCTCCGTAATGTTGACCGCTGTGTTTGGGTTCACTGAATGCAGCGGCCTCCTCTAATGAAAAACATAAGTATTAGCTGTGAGTGTGAAGGTGGACAGTGTCTCTATGTAGTACAGATGTGCTCCCAGACTCGCGGAAGCATGGTTGAGCCTTTTCAGACAAGGTGGTGGTGGTGGTGGTGATCTTCAGTCACGGTGGTGGTTTTCTGGTGTTCAGGTGGAGCACATGAATCGCCACCTAGAGGAGAGCGAAAGAGCACTGCAGGATCGCATCTTCAAACTGGAGACTCAGAGGATCCAACTGGAAGAGGTGGATACGCACGCACGCACACACACGCACACACACACGCACACGCACACCAGAACCAATAGAATACTCCCCGATGCTCTCTTTGCATATTGATCGTGTGTGTGTACACGCATGGTAGGAGCTGAGCAGGTCGAAGGCGGTGTGTGTGACCCAGAGGGCTGAAGCAGAGGAGGAGTTGGGCAAAGTACGTGCTCAGGTCCGCCTGGAGGAGGTACGTGTATGTTGTGCGCATGGTTGGGATACGTGAGCATGTTACAGATATTATAATTAGATGTCATGATAGTTGACATGAACTTGTTTTTTCACTAAGCAATTGGCTGATTAGTATTGGATGGTTTAGCCCTCTTGATCAGACCCGATGGGAAAATGTCCATTAGGTGGACAATTATTGATTAGAAAATCAAGCTAAAGTCATTAATTTTTCCCAAGAAAACCCCTGTTGTTCAAATCAAAGCAGACATCAAAACAACAACAACATTAAAAACAAATGAATTAGTCCCAACTTTGTTGTTTAATTAAGTTTGAAGTTTGAAGTTGAGCTTCTAAGAAGTGTCCGAGTTCAGCATCTTGCGTCTACGGGTTTTCATTTTGAGGCGCTTTTCACCCGGGCACAAAACAATCCAAACCTAGCACCCATCTACAACGCTCCTTCCCTCTGCGCTACAACATCTTCAACCACGTCGTGGTCTGTGACGAGCAGCAGGAGCAGGTGGCGTCCCTGGAGGAGAAGCTGCGGGCGGCGAGGCAGTCCCGTCAAGACGCCATGGGCCACTGCACCCAGCAGAAGCAGACCATCGCGGAGCTGCAGGCCAAGCAGGGCCAGCAGCACCTGGAGATGGACGGCCTCCGTCGCCGAGTGGAGGAGCTGCAGCAGGTAGCAGGAATAACACCACTTGTAGATTGGTTTGCATTCCCTCTATAGATGAACACGTGCTATCGCATGCATAACCTCTGATTGGCTGATACGGTTACCCGGTCACCTGTCCTCTGCTTATTGAAAGTACATTGAAGTAGCGTTTACAGGGAGGCCAGCGGCCCCTGAATGACAAAGGTCAGGGAACTGAGAGACTATACCTCTCTACTGCCGGGTTTCATCCTGTGGCCTGCTCGGTCCTGCCAGGAGCTGTCCGGTAAGGACCAGGAACGGGTGGCGGAGGTGAGCCGGGTGAGGGTGGAGCTCCAGGAGCAGATGGGACACCTGCAGATGGAGAGGACCACCCAGGGAAGCCTGAAGGAGAAGATCAGCGCTCTGGAGAGAGAGATGAAGGGTGACTTATCTTATGTTGTCTTATCTGTTATCTGCTATCTTACCGGTTATCATTGGTCCATCGAGCTGCCTGTTCCGCCCTTAGACTCGTGTCAAGACCAATCCGCCCAATCACAGCTTACGCGCCACCCATGATTTGTGATTGGCCTGCCTGAACCGTTGGGGTCTTCCTCCAGGCTCTCGTGTACGACCAGTTTCACAAGAGAGACTGAAAATCGAGGCTATTTAGAAGCTGTCAGTTATGTAGTATTGTAAATCATCCCAAAGTGATATGTCTTTGTTCCCTGTGCTGCAGTGCTGGCGAGCAGCCACCGGGAGGCGCTGTTGGACAAGGAGAGTGAGAGCAGCTCCCTGTTGGAGCGGCTTCGCCTGCGGGACGCGGAGATCCAACGGATGCGGGAGGACGAGGCGCAGCGAGCCAGCTACCTTCACAGCGCCGTGCTCGCCTACGTCCAGGGCTCGCCGCTGGGCCACTACGGCAGCCCCAAGAAATGAGCCACCAACGCCTCTTTACTTACCCTCTCTCCGTACCACAACACACTGTGGCGGCCTATCGCACCGCAGTACACGTACAGAGCTACGCCTCTTCGGTAGGCCTCCCTGCTAGAGTCACGGATGGCCCAAGCAAATGCCCCCCACATAATGTGGCGTACAGAGCAATGAAATCAATCAGTACCTGCTTTTTAATGAGATTTACCATTTTACCACCGTTGTGCTTTTAAACAATCTGCAAGTCATTGTGTGTTATTGTTATTATTTATGTGCAGAGTGCAGTTTTTTTTAATATCGATGTAAATGAAGTAGAGACAAGTAGGCCTACTGTTTGAGCAGTCCATGTGGCATGGAATATAAGCCAACGTTTTTTTTAATGCTTTTTTTCAGGAAACGTTTTTCAGATGAAGTAGGCTATGTTTTAAATACGGTGTACAATTTCGACTGTGTTTCTAGTTTGATCATCGAAATAAATAAATACTTTACACATTTTAGTGTTTTGCTGATATGAAACAGCCACCTCGACACATCTGAATGTCTCATACTGGTGCCAGATGTGGGGTGTGGTTTCTACAAGACGGCTTGGTTTGGATGAGGTCACTGGGCCATCTCGGAAATAGGCCGCCTGTCCCTTTAAACGAGATCGGCGTTTTCCGGAGTTACTCGGGAAGACATTTCGTCGACACCTTTCACTGCGGCTCCATCGCTGAGCGGACTGGCCCGCTTCTCGCATCCTCGACTACAGAAAGCTAATTGTTTGGACCTGTTAACCGAATACTGCGAGCTCGGCTCAGTCGGTAACCGTAGAGATGCAGGCTATAAAATGTGTGGTGGTCGGCGACGGGTAAGTCTCTCCTTCTCCCCGTTTTCGTGCTCAGCGATGCGTCCATGGATGGGAGGATGCTCCGGTGAAAGGGGCTGGGGCGATTTCTCTGCTCCGTTGTCCGCTAGCTCGCAAACACGCGCTCTCACAAGAAATGACGTGATTTTCCGAAACCGATCGTGCGGCTAAATTTCGTGTTTCACGCAATCGCGCTCGCAGTTTTTTCCTTTTGCGAATAGCGTGGTTTTTTCGTAGCGGGTTGCGGGTTACAAATGAATCGCCCGGGGATGCTAGGCGGGGAACACCTACACCCTTGTAGGCCGTCGAGCAGCAGCAGCAGTAGACCGAAGTGCTGATGAGCAAGATAAGGAATCCGTGGCGCTGTCACTGGAGCTGGACTCATGTCATTCTGGTTTATGTGCGTTTCCTGCTGCTGCGGAATTGTCGTTCATTTTCATAGCAACATGCATTTGCAGCCGTCGGGTGTGTAGCCTGCACGTTTACCGTGTCGCCCACCACTGGGAAAGATTACGTCGACTACATTGAATAGTTCAGAAGATTTCCCGTGCACTAGTCTGCAACTCGGGCCATTAATCAACGAATCAGTGACATGTTTTTCTAAAATGGTTCTTTCGCTATTGAATGAAGAAGCATTCAGTGGCCGGGTCGCCTAGATTAAAAACACGTTTGTAACATATATTATCTTCAATCAGGTTCTTGGTCGTTCTCTCGACGCTTGGCATGCAAACTTACTGACCCAGGCCAGTCATATAGAAGGCCTATACTAATTTAGTTTGCATTGTCTATATATCAATACACACACACACACACTGCATGAGTAAACTGTTTCCCTTTCACATATCGATGCCACTAGCGACCAGCGTCACACGCTAGACATTAGTGTTAGTTAATAGGTGTTTTTCACTGGCTGTGTTGTGTGTTGTTTATTGGTGCTCAAGCAGAAGACTACTGGGCGTTTCGGAGACTATTCTGTCCACATAGGTTGGCTACTGTGTGTGTGTGTGTGTGTGTGTGTGTGAGAGTGTGTGAACCGAAGTGCAGGGTAGGGGAGGGGGCTACTATGGCCCTCTGGCAACATGAATGTAGGCCAGTGTCTCTGTGACTCCCAATAATGGACACACACACACACACACACACACACACACACACACATCCCTCTTGGTAACATAAAGGGCTAAATTAGGACTTGATTGTCGGACCAACGGTAATTAAATTTAATTGGACCGACAGATTTTATCTCAGCTTTGTGTTAGAGTGAACG
>OMKP01047216.1:0-12651 GCA_900302375.1 Bathygadus melanobranchus | reverse complement strand
TGCTGCTGGTTCCTCACTACTTGGTGGAGCTCCTGTTCCACGCTTCGCGTCTCTTCTACTTCAGTGACGAGAACAAGCAGAAGGGGTTTGTACTTCATATCAGTGGTTTTGCTGTTCTTCAAAGCATATGCCTCTAAAGTGGTCCTTCTCAAGCTCACGTTCAATGAGATAAGTCTGTTGCGGCCGGATTGATCACTGCTATTTCTCTGCTTTCAGTTTCACTTTGTGGGCACTTCTGTTCGTCATCGCCCGTCTGCTCACCCTCACCCTCTCGGTTCTGACGTTTGGATTTGGGCTTCCCCGCACGGACAACCAGGGCTTCTCTCTGGCTGAAGGCAACTTCAATGTGCTCACTATCAGGTACGTTTAAATTAGTTTTGTTTGCTTCATCTGCACACTTTTGTATTTGTATTGACTTTTGTTCCAAAGATTGGTGAACTGTTGTTACTTTTCTTCTTTCGGTAGGATGACCTGCCTGGCTGCTATCTGCCTCACGCAAGCCTGGATGATGTGGAAATTTATCAACTTCCAACTAAAGAAGTGGAGGGAGCACAGTCAGAACCAGGCTTTTAAGAAGAAGACCTCCAGCCCCAAGAGCAAGCCCCACAAGAGGGAGCCGGCGAGGGGTGAGTCCGCTCGGACCCTCCACTCACAAATGTTATCTTAACTTAACCCTTAACAATAAGACATTCTTTCATTTATTCTCTATCCCTTGTATTATATTTAATTGGTAACTCTTTACACTAAGGGCACACATGAATTAACATTAGTTGATGCAGTAATAAGCATTAAATAACGTTAAGTGTTAACTAATGGTCTAGTAATCATTTACTAACGGTGTTCATGTTAACTAAAGTAATGCTGTTCATTTTAACTAAGGTATACATTATTGGGGCGAGGGTTCATTAATGTAGTATGTGTTACCATTTCATTTAGCATTTGCATGACCACGTTCTGCCATATTTGTACTTCCCCCTCGTCTCCATAGGCGGAGCTACGAATGGTGTCGTCAAATCGGACGACAGGACATCACCGCGGCCCAGAAAAGCCAAAGTGTCGTAGAGAGACGGTTGTGTGTGTATGGGTGCGTATGTGGTGGTGGTGGTGACGTACTATCGGGACCTACTGTCGGTTATACACTATAGCGATCTACTATGAGGACGCGCTGTAGAGATATTATAGCTCCTTACTGCTTCAGGTTTCATCACTCGGCGGCCATCTTCCACCTCCCCGGTCCTTCTCAGTTTACATAGTTTTGGGTGCGTTAGATGTGATCCACGTGAGGATCTTCATTTGAGGTCTGTGTTGAGGTCTTCTCACAGAGCCAGATAGGACTATGCCACTCTGTGTGGTAGCATTACAAATACATATGTGTGTAATCAATTATTTATAATGCATATGTTTTGTAATGACTGAAGAACCATGTTAGTATGTCTGACTCTACAAGGCTAGTACTGATGTGATGGGGGGGGGCTACAGGTCCAGTGGTTTTGAGGCTTTAACATGGTGGGATTTAGTGTTCATTTTGTGTGAATGGGCATTTACTTTGCTGTTCTGCAGTATAGCACTGAGAACATTTCCATTGTTAATGTGTCGTCATGTTCTGTGTCGACGTGACGTGTCACGTGTTGATGTTCTTATTGTCATTACGTCTCAGTAGTTTCACTTCAGGGCAGTGTTTCATTTCTGGGGTATGAAACCCACGCTAACCTTTTCACTTCAGCCATCGCCTTCGTTCAAAAGTATTTGGCTCAATCAGACCGGAGATGTTTTCCCGCTCTAAATCAATTTGGTCAGTGGAGGAAAAATGGATGAGACGTCGACTACTGCACGGAGGGCGTTACGTTAGAGGCAGAGGTGGGGGACTCGAGTCACATATAGAGGACTTGAGACTTGTTTGACTAACATTGATGAAAGACTCGACTTGACTTGGATTTGGTGACTTGAATTGACTTAGACTCGAAAGATGACTCGAAAGGACTTGACTTTAAATTCAATATTTTTCTAGATATTAAGTTATGTATTGTTTTTGAAACATGATGGGCTTAAAACCTCCAGGTTTTAATTGCCTCGTTAATACACCATTAATGAATTGCCTCATTAATACACCATTAATGAATTGCCTCATTAATACACCATTAATGAATTGCCTTGTTAATACACCATTCATTAATTGCCTCGTTAATACACCATTAATTAGAATTGTGTGCACGCTCTGTTACAATCACTTTGCTGCCACTGTTACAGATTTGCAAAGAACCTACCCACACTACGCTCTAGTGTAGGTATATAAGTTATAATGCATCATGATCACTGTCGCGATTTTACTGTTATATCCATTGGGAAAAATTTGAAATGTGAGACTTATCCGGTTTAATTGTGTTTTAGTTAGGTACTTTGTGATTCACCTATTTTGACTTGTGCCTTGCTTGACCTGAGCAATGACTTGACTTGTCTCGCTTGACTTGGCTTGACTTAAAGCAGGGACTCGACTTGACTTGCTTCTCACCACAGTAACTTGGGACTTGCTTGTGACTGGAAGGTTAAGACCTGAGACTTGCTTGTGACTTGCACATGTGTGACTTACTCCCACCTCTGGTTTGAGGGGGAGACAAATGTATGAACCACGAGGTGGTTTGAAGATATGTATGGTTTGTGTAAATGCATTTGTTAATATTTTGTTTTACAAAATGAATGGCTGAAATGGAAATGTTACATTGGATCTTGTTGAAAAAAATGTGACCTTGCTCTCCAAAAAGCACTTTCAAGTTCTGTAAAGAGATATGTAGTTAATAACTGAAAATAATACGTGGATGGGTTTAGTGAGTAGGGTCTACAGTGAATTATTTACAACCACTATTGTTCTGAGTAATGCCATATGAAGTCCATATATTTCGTGGGATTGAGGGCATTCTTTGTTTTGGTTTGTGTTCATTACATGCCTGGCTATCAACAGGCATTATCCAGGTTTTGGAGGCTACACCAAGTGGAAGCTGCACTGTAGCATGTAATGCTGTTCAGCATGCATACAGGAGAGGCCATGAGTGAGTGTAGTTCTGTGATAATGTCAGTGCATGAGGTGTAAACGCTTGCTGGTTAGGTTTATACTGCAGTTTGTGTCTCTTACATACATATTAACGTGTTCAGTGGCCTTTTTAAAACTGCTGCGAGAGTTTTTAGTTAGATTTGAATATTTATCAGGTGAATATTATTTGACATGCTTTTAAAAAGCCATTACCACCAGCAAAGACCATAGCGTATGATGTGGGGCACCCACCCTGAGAGAGGTGTACTAGGTGGTAGATATACGATGACAGAAGAGGCAGTTTAACAAAAGATATTTTATTGAAAATATGCAGGTTGAGGGAAGATAACTAAACTCAGGTTCTTCCCGGTCCAGGGTATTCTACTAGCTCTCACAGGGCAGGTCTATGATCCTGCCTGGAAGTAGAGGGAGCAGAGATGTTCAATTACAGAGCAATGGGTTCTGGCCTGTAATGTCCAGTGTCTCCTTTCCACAGTCTGTGGACTCACTGTCCATTGGATTCTCTCTGTCTCTCTCTGGAGCTCCACATGCACCCCATGGCATGGTGTAGCACTCCCATGCAATCTGAGGCGAGCGTGACTAAGCAGGGTGATTAGGAGGTAGTTGACCTCAGGTGTAGGAGTTGCCAGGTTTACTCCAGATAATTAGGGACATATCTTCCATCAATTACCTCCCCTAGTTTGAAGGCCCCATCCACACATATACGAATTTTTGAAAACACGTTCCAAGGTGGAAATTACATTTAAAATTGAAAAATAAGTTTTTCGTTTTCATTTGTTAAATGGAGCGGATGGTCCAATCTGTGCTGTGGACAACGATGCCATCCAAGGATGCTGCTACATACAGTCAATGGGGTCTCAGGAATTTGGTAATCATTCGCTGGGATATAGCTACGGGCCCCTTGGACCCTGAACAGTAAGACCCAGTACTGGTAGAGCCCATCTGGTGTTGTAATCGCAGCCTCTGCTTGGCCTGTGGGGGGAGAGGAAACTGCCAATACCCTTTAGTGAGATTGAGGGTGTTGACAAATTGTGCAGGACCCAGACGCTCAGTAACTCATCTGGGCTAATGGGGTGATAGGGACATCATTACAAAAACGGGCAGTGCTATCTAGCTTGGGTACGAGGACAATCGGGCCGGCCCAGGAGTTATGACACTCCATAATAACGCTTAATTCTCTCTCACCTCTTCCTGAATTACCATCGGGTGGGCTTCTGGAACCCCCAATGTTCGGTGACTCACTTTCTTGCTCAGCGATGTGATGGGACACAACACCAATCTGCGCGGGAAGGTTCGAGAACCAGGGCTGGGAAAGAGGGCTGGCGGACCACGTCTGGTATTTCCTGTGGAGGATTTGGGTGGAGAATGCATACAAGGGAGTGTATTTAGGTTCATACCACCATTTCAATAGCTGTATGTGGTAGATCTGATGGGCCTTGTGACGGCCAGTTTGTCAGACCTTACAGTTGACGGTCCCATTTCCACTTTTCCACTTGGCCAGGAATTGGCACTCACTTGCGGGTATGAGCACCATCACCTTATCGCTGTCCAAATTTCAGTCACCTGTTGTCTTGACACATTCCCCATCCATCAGACTCTGGAAGACACTACTCTTCACAGCAGATGACGCCGATGGTGGACCATGGGTTCCTGGGCTACATACGATTTATCCATGGAGACAACCATGGTGATGATGATTTAGCATACCATCTTCCTATCTTTCCATCAGTTTGAGTCATTTGCTTCAATATTTGGTTGAACCTTTCTACCAGTAGGCTTGGGTCTTGATCGACAGAGGTTTGTAGTTGTCTTACCTTCAGCCTCTGGCACATCTTTGTGAAACTTGGAACATGAAACGCAACCCTTGGTCGGTGAGAATCTCATATGCGGGTGGGCAACCCGGCTGAACAGGAGGAAGACCTCGGCCCGCGGGGAGCCAGTGGCCCGTCTGCTACAATACAATGGGTTTTATTTACACCATATGATCCTTCTTCAAGTGTCCTTACGATGTCAGTGGTCCACAACACAAGTAAAAAGATAAAGAGACGACGATTTATTTTGCCTTCTCATATGGAGTTTTTATTATTATTTTGCGTGTCAGGGGAGAAGTTAACATGTTACGTTGGATGCTTCGATGCGAAACGTGTGTGTGCGTAATATTGTTACTACGGCTTGTCTCATTATGCTAAATGTGTTGGTTTTATTACATTGAGGGATATGAGTTGAGTATAATCCCTGCGGGTTAAAACATTAATACATCGCTGACTGTGCATCGTGTGAACTGAAAAATCATTTATTATTTATTTTAGCTTGGTCTCGAATACCAAACATGCTTATTTGAAGAAAAGATTATACACTGAATTGTGGCTAGATGTGTGCGCCAGATATAACATATTGGTTGCTAAGTATTTGTGTGTGTTAAGTATGCATGCTCCCCATATCAGTGTCATATGGGAGAGACTGTGACTTCTTGTTTGCCAAATAAGTTGGGAGGGATCTTCAGCAACTCCTGGTGAACCTTGCCAGTGATCCCATCATTGCTATGAAATGTTTTACTCCTGGCCTTGTTGTTCTCTTTTGGTGGGTTTTATTATATGTATATTTGTATTTTTTTTATGTGGGTCAAGTTCTCTACTTTCCTAACCACTGTGCATGTAAGGTCCTAGGTTGGCAGGACTATGCGCCTGTTCTGCACAGTTCCTAGAGTTTGGACCAAAGTGATTTCAGTAGAAAGTCACTTGTTGGGGGTCCAGTAGTCATTGAAGCCGTGGCTGTGTATAGCAGTGTGTCATAGGAGGGGGAGGACGTACCTACCAGCCTGTCTCAAACCTAAACGAGAAGAATCAGTTAACCCTACACTGTACTACAAATGTGTCAGATTTTTAAGCTATTTTTATAAAGGGGGTGGATGTAAAAAATAAATACTGTTGTTCAGTGTATGTGTGGATATTTGTTTGCCAACAATATTGGAGTTTTTTTTTTTATTATTTGAATGATGTATAAGAACAAAGCTGACCTGTTGGTGTTCGGTACACAGTGCTGTGTAGACATTGGCTTAGCCTGATGATTGAGCTCATAACGAACTGGGTGTCAACATGTCCCTGCAGGTGTGAAACTACAGCCATTATGATCAAGGAGTGTATCGATAGTCAGCGTCACCACGTGATCGCAGAACCTGATCTTGTTCAGGTTGTCTGAACGTTGAGTAGATTAACTTGTTTCTGCTCATACCACACACACACACACACACACACACACACAGTTGATGAGCCTCCACAGCACACTAATGCACTGGTCGTACAATACATGTACAGCGCATGTTATGTCAAAGCACTGTCATGAAACCATATTAATTCTCCTGCAGTCATGAATTAAAAAAACCCCATCCCTCCTTGTAGCTATTTTGGTGACCTACTGAAGAGGCTGCAGGAGGTTGCTTCACCTTGGAACATATTTAAGACTGCTCTGCAGAACGGTAACGAATGTTTGTTGGCGTATGGTTTGTTTGTTTTTTTTTATTTTAGGTTGCAGCTTGTTTGTAGATGTTTTTGTTTTTTGAATGCTCTGATGGTATGTATGCAAAATCCCTGTGGGTTCTGTTTTCCTTTTTGTTATACTTTTGTTACATGTATCAATAAAGTATTTGTGGGTTATACACACGTCTTGTCAAGTCCTTCGTGGATCTGTGTATTCAGGGTTCTTTCACTTAAGGGCTTCATGGGACAGCAAGTGAGTACAACAGAACTCTTCGTGCCGTTAGCAATGGTTTGAGGCAGAAATCTACTTTTTCAACATTTTTCAACTTTAACCTCAAAAGGCATTAACGACTGCTACGCTGCCAGATTTTACCAACTTTGTGAAGACAAGTGTTATGTGATCAGCCAATTTAAACATTTCATATGAAAATACGTGAAATATTTAGAAGACTTCTAGTTCTGGATTATCCCTCGCGATAATCTAGCATTAGTGATCGATCCAAATCCTTGACGACACTACTTCTACTTACCACCAGGGGGTAGCGTCGAGCTTTTAGAACGTGGGAGGAACCTGCAGGGATGCAGTGACAAATTGCGTTCTGGTTCAGACAGGCAATAATAACTCACGATTCTGAGGAAAAACACTCGCGCTCATTACTCAATACTGTTATGTGCAGAAAGTAGTGCTGAGAGCTAAGGTACACATAGGTCCAAATACACTATCAAATTAGGATCAGTTGGGAATCTTTAGGGTTGTGAGTCATCTGATCTAGAACAGGTACAGACAGTCGAGCAAAGGACAAAGAAGCACCTATAGCCTCTAACAAATCTATAACAAGTCTTCTTCGGTAAAATCAGACAAGCATGGTGGATCGGTGAAGACCAGAGCGTCCAGCTGGAGCTCTGCAAGTCTCGTAACCGTGTGTCTGCGTGAAATAAGAAAAGTACATTTGAGTTTCAAAACCGAATGCAGAGACTTAACAGACTGAACCACTCGGGGAAACGCCTGATCCTGTTTTGGATTCCCTTCGTGCAGTGAGGATGAATCTCTCTCTGAATCATCAGCATTATGCGCAATTTCCATATAAATTACCTTCATTAAAAGGGGAGTACTTTCTTATTTAACAAAGCTCATTTGAAATTCTGTATTTAATAAGACATGTAATCCCAGACTCACAAGCTAATAGCCAACAATTAGCTCTACCAGCACGCGCACGTGTGTGTGTGTGCGTGCGCGTGCGTAAGTGTGATAGGCCGTGTGCGTCTTTGTTCATTGGGGCACATTTGTGTGAGTGTAATCTCTCGGACGTGTTGCCATCCTTCAGCCTTGTCTTTATTGGTTGTCACAAGCGAGCAAATTGGGCAGCAGCTGTTCTTGCGACCAGGTTTAGCGGGGGTACTTGCAATGGTTCACTAATGCGCCACAGACTTGGGAGAAAGTTTGAAGTTCCAGAGGAACTCCTGGCTTGGCGAGTGAACGAACCCAAGTCTGGGGAAGTGTGCGAGACGGAGAACAAAAGGCCAAGGCATGGGTGAAGGGGGGAATCGACCGGAACAAGAGCCATGCAATTTACACGAGTCTGTTCTTGACTTTTGGTAAAAACATGTTTTATACATGCATGTGTGCGTGATTGTGTGTAACGCTGACAGAGGTCTGTCAGTGTCTATCACACCCAACATATCCAAATGAGTGGAACCAATAGGATCTGCCCTTCAGAAACTATGCATTGTGAAGAGCTGTAACATAGACACCTGTATATAAGTCAGAGGCCCACAGAGGACAGGTTCTAAGATGACAGAGACATTAGAGCTATGGACACAGGGGGGAGGGGGCAGGGGGCGGGGTCTACCACTCCTTATCACCTCATTACATTCCTTTGATCTACCTCCACATAGGTTATCCTCCCGTTGGATTTCTGTTGTAGCTGTTAATTATCGTACCCGCTAATCTTTGTGTCTGTGTTTGTGTGTGCGCGTAGTGGGTGTGTGTGAGAATGTATGAGAAGGTATGCGTCTGTCTTCGTTTGTATTTGTGCTATTGTACACAAATATTCTTGCTTAAGGACACAGTACGGGTTAGGTCAGTTCACGGGTTAGCAAACAGTTAAAGCTCCAACTCTATGGCCTCTCAATTTGCTCCATTAGTGATCTTCCTGTTCTTCTCCCACACACATACTGTGACAAGACGTGGTACATGCGACCCTACTGCATCCACCCACGTCCATATTCACTCTGTGGCTGTGTGTGTGCACGCACGTCTGTTTGAGTGTGTGTGCACGTGCGTGCGTGCGTGCGCGTGTGTGTGAGAACCCTACCACTTACCTGTTACTCAGAATGTTAAATAGCGTCTCTACTACCAACTAGTACTATTCCGTGCAAACCTAAGAGTGATCCTACTCTCTGATTGGCTGTCGGGGGCCGCGGCGGTGCTGATGCTGATGCTGCTGCTGCCGAGGCGTCACGCTGCACCTGCCTCTATTTCCTGTTCCTCAGCCTGGCCACTTTTACACCATTACCTGCTGTTGCTCTGTCACGTTGCTCACTTTCTCTCTTCACCATCCAATTATTTTAATGGAGTGGGACAGACAAGACACTGATAGCGCTAAGCCTCTGTGTGTGTGCGCGCGTGTGTGTGTGTGTGTGTTGTCATATATTGGAGGAAGGAGCCACTTGGAGACCAGACCTCTCTGTTTCCAGGAGACCGATCACACAAACAGGAGGATAATGATCTGATATTTATCGATTATGCAACAACTATGCGATCTTTTATTTTTTGTGTTATCAGTGTCAAAGCCCTCTCTGACAATACTGAAAAATATGTTTCTTTTTTTTAATGTGTTATTTTTCTTATGACGTCCTATAATTGGGCCACATTAATACATGCACGTTTAATGTGTTACGGTCTGTGGCATGCTATGGTGAATGCTAACACCGGCCGATTGATTCCTGGTGTTCACCGAGTTCTCTCTGCTCTTACTTTACTCTTTTGTTATTTTCACTCCTC
Organism: Bathygadus melanobranchus; assembly: GCA_900302375.1. NCBI lineage: Eukaryota > Metazoa > Chordata > Actinopteri > Gadiformes > Macrouridae > Bathygadus > Bathygadus melanobranchus. Next base: position 3,125 of record OMKP01047216.1, on the reverse strand, counting down.
TTCCAAACATTTTCTCATCTCACACGTTCACATCGTTCCCCGTTCTTGTTCTCTCACAGCTCAGAGAAGGACACGTCTCAACTGTTTTAAATCAACAGGGTTTTCCCCCCTCCCACCACCCTTTTGTCACCTCCTCCTGTTGTCTTTGCTCATCTTCTGCCAAAACTAAACTACTAAACATCCTCATCATCTCGTCTCACGCCTTCACTCCCTTTTTCATTGCCTCTTCAATTTGCTAGAACCAAGAAGGTAACATGTTTTTCTTTTACTGTGCGTGTGTGTGTGTGTGTATTTGTGGGTGGGTTGGGTCGTGGCGTGTCTAGTATCTCTCTCTCTCTCTCTGTCACTCACTCTCTTTGTGCACTTAGCTGCATAGTAACACCAAACTCTCTCCGCCTGGTGTAATCTTGGCAAGGGGTGGTGCTGGTGGTGGTGGTGGTCGGGGGCACATCTTCGACACACTTCTTTGATTGGCCATCAGCCCTCTGACGCCGCTCTCTCCCATACCGGTCGTGCCAGATCACATATGGAGCTCACATATGGGACTCATCTATAAGAAATAAGTGACCTGCAGGAGGCTGGGTCCCTGCCGCTTGCAGTCTGAGAGAGAGAGAGAGAGAGAGAGAGAGAGAGAGAGAGAGAGAGAGAGAGAGAGAGACTTAATCACAACGTTTAGGGCTATGAAATATATGAAAAAGGATATTAGTCGTTCATATTTAGACCTATGGCACCTATACAGAGTGAGAGAGAGGGGGAGAGAGAGAGCGTTGTTAATTGATTATTAAATAACTAATTATCTCCAAATGACATATCTAGTTCATTTCTGACATATGTGGCACACCTGTCTTTAAGGCTAATTCCAGTTCCAATTTGAACAGGAAAATATGGCTTGCTCAATATTTCAAATGACCTAGTTGATTTGATATAATCATCACTAATTTCAATAGCGTTGCAATTTAGGATATATTATATTTTATGACAAAATACTGGACTCTACCGGGTGCTCGGGTGACCAGACCTGTAGATGTCCACGGAAATGTCCTCGTTAAAAAAAAAAAAGATTTAAAAAATGTATTGAAAGATTTTTAAATGGCAAACGTTCTAGTTTGCGCATGGATATTAATTTCGAGACAGCTGGTAATTAGTCTCGTGTCTACCTGATAGGCTGTGACGCGACCTCGCTACGCGGGGGTCTATATATCGACTTTATACCCTAAGCAGGCATGACCCATCATAGACAATGGCCTATCAACACAATATAGGACGATTCCTTATTTGAACAGCCTTTTTGGCTGGTTTTTTGGCTGGTTTACCAACACATAGTAAACCACCATGGTTTACTATGTGTTATTACAGTGGGCCTACTCCATTTAGCATGACATAAATAGGTAAAAACGTAAATATGTCCGTTTTTTCATCTCAGATATAGTAACATCAGATATGTCAAACTGCAAACGTCCCCGTTTTCATTTCAGATGTATGATCACCTTACTCTGCCCTCCCTGAAGTGTATTGCAATTATTTGAGAAAGAGGAAATAACATATAGGCCCTACAGGTATTTGCAAAAAACTTACTGTTTGCTTTCGGGCCCTCGTCTGGTTAACTAAAAATAAACACAGAGGCACCTTTCTGGATAATATCGTCGCTGACATCCGCTTGTATGCTGCTAGACAGTCGTCCCCATAGGTCGTCCCCCTCGTACGATATGCTGGTGTCTAATTGCAGTCCATATCCGTGAGGCGCCGGCGTCTATCACAGCAGCGGTCGACGACAGTGTACTACATTACCCAGCAGCCCACTCGCTCAACCGCAAGCTGGCTTCAACGCTTCGCGAGTGTTTCCCATTTAAACAAACAGTACTGAAGATGGCGGAGAGTTAATGGTGTAAAGAAGAAATTATTTATCTGGCAGAAAGACGAGTCGGCTCGGTAAGTCAGTGTTTTGTCGCTCGCTCTTTATCCCGCGCTAGTTTATTAAGACGCACTCGTCAGTTGACGTCAATTGTGCATGGCTGGATGGGGACGGAGGCGCACAGACTTGGGCATTGCACTGAATTGGCATTGGTACAGTGCATGGACATTTACATGACAGCAAAGATTGTGTAGGCTTTTCCACCTATACCCAACATACTGTGGGGCTGTGCTTCTGTGTGCGTTCTGCAAAACAATGCATGGCTCCGGCGGGGTTGAGTTGCACACTCAAATGCCCGAGCGAAGCTTTGAGTAGATCTCTAGAAATATGTTTCGAAAGGACATCGGGAACTTTGGTTGACACGCTCGCGCGCGCACGTACGCACGCACGAACACGCACACATTAACACACGTACACACGTACACACTTATACGCGCACACACTTCATAGCCTACTGGACTACTATTAGCAAGACATTTTAGACCGCTACTACCACTACCAGGGTATAATATATATGTATACTATAATATACTATAATGTACTATAATATAAAGAGCTCGGGTGGTGGGGGGCGGTGGACATACTGTAGCGCTATGTTCACCCTTTCGTGGCAGCGCCTGTATTGACTTTGTACCCCTGCCATGAGTTTTTATTATATTTTATTTTTTACAAACCGTGACATTTTGCGTCCTATAATGCACGGATATCGGGACATGGTCGCCCTTGTCGCCAGCGATGCTTTCCCGGGTAACCCACATAAAGCAGTATGGTGACACAACCTCTTAATAACCCCCCGTCCTGATCCTAACACCATGTCCACATCTTTCCCTTTACGCTTTTAAAACGCGAACTAGGAAAATAGTTGTTTTCCGATGTGGAATTGATGTTGGGCTGAAGTGCGTGGCCCCCAGTCAGGGCCAGAGCTAATGATGAAAAAAAGAAAGTCACGTTTAAATTTAGCCCTGTGTTGACGGCTTTGTGCCGTCTGTTGCCCAAGTAGAGTTGAGTGTGTGGCGGAGACGTCTCTGGCACCTTGTTCCTCCGCGCCCCTCCTTGCAGACTTCCAGTGCAGTCTATAGACCACGTCTTAAACTGCAGTTTAACACAGTGCCCGTCACATACACCGCCACAGTCACGCACCGTATCTCAAGAGGACTTCTAAATTGAACGCAAACAGGGGACATGGGGTAGGGTGGGTAGGTACACATCCACC
>OMKP01047214.1:0-13066 GCA_900302375.1 Bathygadus melanobranchus | reverse complement strand
TTACAGCGTGGAAATGAGTTGCTTGTTTATTGGTGTTTTTTTTTTCATTTCCTTGTGACAAGTTGACAAATGTTTTGTTTTTTTGCCATAAAACGTGTTGCTTAGCCCTAAAACCATTAGTCCTTTGAGCAATATGAGATTCACCCCGTGTGGAATGGCCAAATGTTTGGGAAACGTGGCTCCGTGTAAACAGACTTAACTATAAGGATGCTCGTGTGGCTGACAAGTGTGCGCTCGTGGTAGTGAATTGACAACAAAGGATCCAAATCGGGTCATTCCCGAATTGGATCTCTTATTGTGATCCTTGTACTTTAAACATGGCTGCCAACGTTGCCCATGCATATGGTATCCATTCATAATTCATTTAACCTTACAGGAAGTTGGCTTAGGTCACCTGCCTCATGTAATAGGTGAGCATTAGACTACTGGTGAAAATGAAGTACCACCTACCCCTCCAGAGTTTTATTTTCTTTTTCCTCTGAAATTAGAAAACTAATTCCTGATTACTAAAAGTGTACAAAGCAATTTTTAAGCATTGATGCAAAGTGAGGAAACTAACGTGATCAAATCCATATTGGAAAACGTATATCCCTTATAGACCAGAAGTGGTGCACACAACCTGTGCGTTACGATACATCTATACAGCGTGGGGCTTGTGGAGCGCTTAAGTTCTTGATACACCAGCTCGGTTTTTGTACTTTGCACACATATTTATTTCTAGCGTTTTGAGAGGTGGCCACAGCTTACCAGTATCACATTTGAATGAACAGCATTAGGCGTTGCACATGGTTTTCTTCCCTTGCCCTTCAATACCATCGGCCACCGCAGGACAATATAAGCAAGCAGAGCACGCTGGAAGTAAAGTCCTCGGCAGTCTTGTTGTTTGCGTCACAATACATTACTGGCATCTAGTGGTTATTTAGTAAGTAATTTTCCTCCAACTATGGCAACCTTCACCTAAGAGTTTTTATTTCATTCTTGAATTTGCCTTGTGAATCCATGAGGTCTTCAAGTTGGGAACAGTTGTGTGAAGACAGTTTTAAGATTTGTACAAGTTTGGTTTCAAACAGTGAAAAACATTGCCTGGTTTATTTTATTTTTCCAAGATTTGATTATTTGAACGGTTTGGAATGATAATCCAGCTTGGAATCATAAAACACGGTGATGTGAACTATTGTTTTAAAAACTGTAAGAATGGAAAAGCAGTTTAAATGAGTCAAAGGTCTGTTCAAATTAACAAGCAATGTGTAAGGTGGTCAAAGTTGCAGCCAGTATTATCTAGTTCTGATTTAACTGTAGAAAACGTCTAAAGAATACAGTACTCATTGAATACATTGCAAACCGTATGTACAGTACTAATTTAACACATACAGGAGTAGTACATGAGAATTGCTTCCGGTGTCAAAAGCAGTGTGACTTGGCATTATTAAACATTCACTTTATATTTTCATGTCTGGATGAGGTTATAACAAATGCCCTCGTATCAATATTGTCATTCACATATTAAAGACATTTATCAATCAGCTGTCCAAACCGATTTCTTCTTGATTTGAAGTTCTCAGTGTCATCGAAACCACCAGTGAGGAACCCAGTGGTGCGAGTTCATTTCAACGTCTTTTCTCTCGGGTGCTCCAGGGGTCAGTCACACTTCAGGGCCGAGAGCACTGACTGGGGCACTCTGCTGACGTAGTACTGGTGGTTCTGGAGCGTGGCCAACACGCCGGCCGAGTTCATGTGTTTCACGTTAGCATCATAGCGGTAGCCGTTTCCATGGATATCTGTCAACTTACCTACAGGGGCACAGAAAAGTGAATGGGAAAAGAAAGTAAATTATATCTAAATAGAACTAACTAAGGCATATATTATATACGAAGGACATTACTTTACCTCCCACAGCATGCAGGATAGCTTCAGTGGCACAAGTATCCCACTTCTTACATCCTGGACTTGCAAACACATAGGCAGAGGCCTTCCCCTCAATTAGCTGGATTATCTGCAAAGTATTGATTAGGGGAATTTACAGCAGCTGTAGCAGCAAAAACAAGTGCTGCGTTTAGATGTACACAATCTCAACACGTTGCAGTAACAGCCTGAAGGTAAGTCAATATGTTAGCGTATTTGTATGGTAAACAACAGCCTTTTAACAAATTGGTAGCACACAACTCTTTGCCAATCCAGCTCACCTTGTTTCCAGCTCCGCCCACTCTGATCACCTCATGAGGCTCCATGGCATCCACGCAGTCTGTCACTACCTTGTTGCTATGGGAACGGGTGGTGGTGACGATGCGTCTGCCATCCGGGACCTCCTTCACCTCGATTCCAAATGTGCCCAGTCCCAGCAGGCCCCACATGGTTCTGCCCAAGTCGGCGCCTGCGCCGACCTAAATGGATAGAGATCGCTGTTACGTCCCTTGTTTAGCAGTGAATACTCATCGTGGGTGGGTGAGGTCTTGAACAAAACAGCAGAGTATTAATATGGTGGTACCTGGTAGTTGTAGAAAGGCTGGTTGATGATGCCGGCGATGGCCTTGCCCTCATACGCGACACCGATCAGTACAGTCACATTGTCCAGGAGGCCTGGAAGTTGGCAATTACCATGAGTTCACGTAAGTGGTGTTTCACAGTGTTGCAAACTGGTTCTTAATCCAATAACGCTACGTTGACAATGTATCCAGCAAAAAGTGAGCTCTAGAGGACGGACAGGTAAGTTTAAAAAAATGTGCGAAGAGAAAGAAGAACCCCTCACACTTAAAACGTCACACGAGTAGGGCCTCAACAATTTAACAAGGTAGAGTGTCAAAGTAAAAGCCCAGTGTGTGCGATGTTAGGATAGAGCGGTCACAATGATGTATCAGCGTGCCGCCAAGCTAATTCATGCTAATTGAACGTCAGGGGAAAACGATGCCATTACAGGGATAAGGCAAGCGTGTTTAAAACACACCATTGATAGAATGCAAGAAGAACTTACCTTCCGTATATTCCTTGGTACCATCAAGTGGATCGACCCAAACTACCAGCTGAAAGTAAGAGACAATTGTTAAGGTGGGTAAATGCACAAGTTTCAGTTAAACCCTCCTATCAGACCAACGATGCTGCGGCCTCTCCTCAACTACAAATAGTCTACAGTATGTCTTGAAATGACCACATTTAACTTTGAAACGTGTCTCAGCACTGTGTGTTACTCATCAAGGCTATGGGCCAAATACATGAGTCACCACGCGTTAACACATTAGTTGTAGGAGCAAACACGCTGTCTTTACCTCCTCTTCCTTCAGGTCTTGATACTCTGACGGACAGCACTTCTGTAGGATGGCCTCTGCCTGCCCCTCTTCCACAAGGTCTTCCCTTGGCTCTTCTGCACAAAGTTCCTACAGACAAACCCAAATTTATGGTTGGCTCTTGTGGACACCGAAGGCCACAGGAGTCGTAGTAGTAGTAGTAGCAGCAGTAGTAGAAGGCAGAATGTGAGTAGGGGAGGGTGTGATGGTAGTAAAAACAAAATGTGAAACATAACGTCCTAAGTAGCACCTGAGAGAGACACGAATGACAATAGCTCACCTCCTCTCCTATGATGGTGATTTTAGGGAAGTGTTTGGACAGAGAGGCGCAGATGCTCTGCTGAGCCAGTCTGTCGGCTAGAGTCTGAAGGTCATTGGCTCCGGTCTGTCATTCACAAGAAGAACATCTCGTTGGTAACAGTTGGTGCTCAACTGTCACTGTTTTTCAGTTTGTTTAAAAATTCTTCAATGTGTGCACTGCACTGAGAAATTGTACTTTTGTTTCTATAGGCCTAGCTTTTCATTTCGACCAATAGAAAGTATATTACTTGACTAAAGACCAAAATTGAAAATATATTTTGGGGTGGTATAGAACGTTAAACAATGTAAACAGCCAAATAATTGACCAAGGGTTGTAAATTGGTCTGTAAACAAAACATTTCTTGCAAGGATTTCTCAACGATTCAATAGTTTTCGCAACTTTTTTTATAGGCTACTGCATGTTTCATCCATGCATTCATCTATTATAATTACAACCATAGCCTACTCATGTTTGAATTAAACACACACGTAAATTACATTGACACGGACCTTTTCCACAATCCCAAGCTCCCCACTCTGGAGCACATTCCTCACGATAGACCCGGCTCTTTCTGCTACAGCATAGGCTGAGGCCACAAGGCGCATAACCACTGCAGGGTTTCTATGCATTGCTAATGAATGGAGAAAGGTTAGTTGTCAGCACCAGTTGCGTTTTGGTTCCATGTAATACATTGGAATTCGAATACAATATAGTACGTTTACCCTCGTATACTACATTCATGGCAGAAAACATAAATCCAAAGATAACTGACAGAGCAACACTAACTTTCAGTCGGCGTACATGTACCTGACAGGTGTGCAGTCAGGTGTGCAATAGTAAGGTCTAATGACAAGCTACACATGATCAGGTATGTTTAACATGTAGACTAGTAGAATGCAATTGCGTATAAACAAGGAACGTATAATATAGACAAATAATTACACGAGAGCAAATTAGCGGACTTACTGTTCAGTCAACGGTCTCTGACGTACCAGATGTGTATGTATGGTGCGCAGAAGGCTCAAGCTTCCTCGTTGAGGAAGGCGGAAGTAACGTCGGCTTTGTTGGGTCCAAACCACGCCCACCACGTAGCTCCCTTCACTTCTGGCAAAAACCAATGACTTCGCATTAACCAAATGGATTCATATGGCATATGGTGGGAAAATATAGGTTATTTAAAAACAAGGGAGACACAGGCTACTTTGTATACTTTGGTTTAATGAGCTTTATTTTATATACTACTCTTTGATGCATTGTGATAACCGAACCAACACTGAGTTACTTAATTTCCACAATAACTTAAATACCAAAAACAATCACTGAGGTACTCTGCAGTCAACAGGGCGTTCTTCATTTCTTTATCTGTTAGCCACTGGTCTGTAACCCATCTCCCCCTCTAATTGCTCTGCAGTTATGGAGCCCAAGAGTGGCTGACAGTCGGGGTTGAAAACCGAGTAAGCACTCAGTTCTCCGGGTTGCCGAGCAGCCGGACCGCGGAGTCCCTCGTACATCCAGTAGAAGAGGGAAATGAGGAAAAAGGGCAGGCCGAAATCCAATTCAGCAAAGAGTCCGAGAAGAACAAGCCACAGCAACACCTTTAATAGAGTGAGATTAGTGAAGGCGAGTCTGCTGGAACCAAGCCATCTTCCAAGAGCACTGTCCAGCAGCCAGTCTGAACTATCCTACAAAAGGTGGACATGTGTGTAGAATTAGTCTCCAAATACAACATATGAGGAATAAAGTATGACACATTGGGTTATTCCAGGATGAAATAGCTTTTTCGTATATGACAATGTTATGTTAAATCAGAAGGGTAAGGGTTTCAAATACAGTCCTAATTTCAAATGTACTATGTTGATATAATTATTTTCTTGTGGATTGAAGCCAGCTTACCTGTGTCGTTTCTCTGTCTATTAGGGGGCTGGTGGTGTTGGCCTGTGGTGGTGATTCGTGTGTATGTACGCTCGTGTCATGTACGCCTGCTGGTGTTTTGGGCAGCTGATCGGCTGTACTTTCGACTGTTTTCGTGTCTTTTTCGGCCTTTCTCCGAGCCCTGAATTCCGCTAGTCTTTGTTCCATAACAACCCCGACTGTTACCTGTTCGCTTTGCAAAAATGGGTGAACATTGACCTCGGTTATCGAAGTAACGACAACATTTGTGCGTGGTCAATTGCTTTACATTTATATGAATTGCTCAATGTAACAAAACAACACAATAATATAAGGAAATATAGTCGAATTTGATTGAGGATTCCAAAGCACTGCAGTGAACAATTATAAGGGATTATTTCAGGTTTGTTTACCTCTCACTGTTCAACGTGTATCTATCTGAAACCGGAACCAGTTGTCGCGAATCATGTCGTAAAAGTCCTATCGTCAAACTGTAACAGCAACAGCAACTTCACCGCCCGGTTTGTTGTGATCCTCTGGTAAGTTATTTATAGCAATATACTCAGGAAACAGAATAGTTTTATCTTCGTTGTCAACGATGTATAATGATACATACCCTATTTAATTGCCCGTATAAATGTGTGCTCGTTTTTCTATAGCCTTTCCCCAAACAAATGGCAGTGCATCACATTTTAGATTACTGATTTAACTGTATTCATGCATTTAAAACCACGCTGCCAGCTTACTTACTTAAGTAAATTGGACTTAGCAACACAGAAGCTGAACAAATAACGAGATGTAACCGTATCCATCTAGAATGGCATTCGGGAAGTTTTCAGTGGGTGTCTATGAAAGATGGGCCACTGCCTCTAGGACTAGAAACACGCAACCTCGCGAGTTAGATTTCTGAAGGATGTCTTACAATAAATGAATTGCTCCCCCAGAAATGGCCTCAGCTCCAGCACCGCAACCGACTCTTACTGTTGAACAGGCCAGAGGTAAGAGCAATCTCGCTGAATTATTTAAAATATACATAGTACCTTCATTGTCTACATGTGTTTTCATCTTTATAAAATACGTGATGTAGCTGTCTTAATTCTTGACATTAACTGCTTCTTCACAATCAGTGTTCAGTAGTATCTGCATAATTTGTGATACTGCTGTGAGACAACCTTTGTTCCTGTGTGTATCTACAGTGGTGCTAAGTGAGGTCATCCAGGCCTTCTCTGTACCGGAAAACGTTGCACGGATGGAGGAGGCCAGGGAAAGTGCCTGCAATGACATGGGAAAGATGTTGCAGCTTGTGCTTCCAGTAGCCACACAGATACAACAAGAAGTTATCAAAGCCTATGGCTTCAACAATGAGGGAGAGGGTACAGTCATTTTCCTAACTACCACTGGCGTTTCATATTATATTGCACATTTACTGTTAACTATTCAGAATTGTATTCTTGCCACCAGAAACACAGCCTAAACGTTGGTGCTGAGCTGATCCTGCTATTCTTTACAGGTGTGCTGAAATTTGCCAGATTGGTGAAGATGTACGAAACTCAGGACCCAGAGATTGCTGCCATGTCGGCAAAACTGAAGGCTCTCCTGTTGCCGCCTTTGTCAACACCACCTATTGGAGGGGCCATACCAGCCTCATAAAGAATGTAATCGCAAAATGGAAGCTTGTAACATTCATAAACTGTGGCAACTGGCAGTTTTGTTGCCCTTATCCTATATTTTGAATAGTTACAAAAGCCTGCCTGCACTGCATTCCATTTTCATTGTTTAAATCCATGTTGTAAGTAGTAGTGATTGGCAGTAGTGAGGTTACTTGAAATGGTGTTGTCACAGTATTTATTTATTAGGATATATTTTCATGTCATTCATTTAAACATGAACACATTTAAATGCCATTTTATAATGCATCAGATATTGACAAATGTCTCTAATGCTAATTAAAATTGTGTAAAATATCTTTGATATCCGTGTCCAGACCAGCATTTATCAGAAAGAAAACTGGCACCATTATAAATGTCTACATATCATTTTATTATTGCAACAAGGTGTTTGGCAACTATCAATTTCTAGGTTGTAAATTGTTTAAAAATCTCACTCACACAGTGAATGCTATTATGTGTTTTACCATGCCACCTTTCCCTCTGTTGTGCATCGAGTTTGCGCACAGATGTGACATGCATGGCTGGACATGTTCATATAAATAAAATATTTATAGAGATAAATGTACACACAAAATATAGGGTCCATCATATTGCTTTGGGTGGCCCAGGCCATTGTTGTTGTTTTTTTAAGAGATGAGTTTGTCCTGGTGCTCCTTGTGGAGGAGTGATTTGCAGTCCTTGCTGCTGGGTGGTCACAACACTTCAGGGAACCTTGGGTGGTAGAAGATGAGCTCACATCTCAAAGTGGCGAAAGATGCCTTCAACGTATCCCAGTACCCTCTGCCAGTTGGGTCCGTCAGCTTCCAGCATCTCCTCCACCGTCTGACACATTGTGGTCATTAAAAGCATGTCACAGACAAAATCCCAAATGGTTAAATAAAGTGCCATTATCAATATACACCCTGTTCCGAAAACAAGAGAATCAAAGCAGCCAATTTGGATGTACAATTAAGAAATAAAAAAAATAATTGAAATGTTTTTGAACATGTTTTGAATTTATTTCAAGCGTCTTGAGCTCTACCTCTTTAATATTCCAATCCCTAACCCTATTCCAATCTTACCAGTGTGACTGTGATTCCAATACTGTTCCCAGTTTGGAAAGCTAGGTTTAGGTTTCCTTTCTGTAAGATTAGGAGAAGGAACGGAATCAGTATTTGGAAGCTTGTGAATTGCTGCTTAATAGTAACATTTGGGATACATAACATTTGGGATATTCATTCAACCTGTATTTAAAATTCCTGGTGGAATCATTGAGGGCGACCCTCATTTACAATGATGCAGAGATTACACCATAGAAAATTTAATAAATGAACAAAACCGAAAACTAAATCAGTTAAAACGATATATGTTCCAACCCAGAGACTATTTTCTGTTCTTAAAATAACATAGTATCAAGTTAAATCATTATAGTATTGAACCAGTGACTCATATCTGTCCTTTATCTGGAGTTTTAGCAACTTAGATCAGTCTATACTGAAAAACAGTGAAAATCCATATGTATTCTGTATAAAAATACAGAAATACAGCTATGAAATATAGCTAGAAATATGCTAATGCTAAATGCTAAATATAATATTTAGCATTTGAATGAAATCCAACCTAAAAGAAAAACATCCCTACTGGGCTTAATTGTGTAAAGTATTTTCTCTTCTTACCTTGTCCTCAGGTGTGAGACTGCCATATGGGATGTGTGATGGCAGGTAGGTGTGGTACATGGCACAGAAGGCCAAACCATCCTCCCAGCTGCTGCTGAAGTTGGTGATCTCAATATTCTGTCCACAAACACATTTTCATTTGAGAACACTGAATTGGTTCCATGCAACTAGTACTGGTACATTTAAAAAGGTAATTAAAACCGTTAGTGGCACAAATATGCTATTTCAGATGGGCCTGGCACAACATGTCCTGTTCAGGAATCCATCCCCAGTCAAAGGTCAACTTTCTGGTAATTCTGTGTCTTGAGTGCTATGAGTAACGTTTTCCTCTCCAACCTTATAACCCTGGGTACGTGTTTGGCACCAGCGAAGCAAGGCGTTTCTCCTGGAGCCACCGTGACGTCGCAGCAGAAGGCTGAAGCCATCCTGAGGTCTGTTGAAGCAGCAGAGGCGAGGAGAGCTTAGAGAGAAAGAGCTTTTTAAATATTCTCACGTTGTCATGTAACATGTGCTTTGACTCACAATAGTAACACGTTTTTGAATGATCAATCACCATTAATATGTACTTAATATGAATGTTAATTAAGTAGGACTCCCACATATAGTTGGTATGAAAGTGCTGCGACATCCATTTTCCAGTTAATTTAATCTTTGTTTAAAATTGAGACTAGATATGTGTTGTTAGTCACAAGTCCTAATCCAAAAGGCAGCACCATCTGTGATGTCAAGCTAACCAAATATTCCATGTCTGCTAGGCAAAATAACTTGTTTATTTACCTGATGGAATCAGAGTTTTGATCTTCATCCTGCTTTTCTTCAAGCAAAACAAATATTTAAAATAATCACAACCAAAGCAAATGCACTAGGTAATTCAAAGGAATATTGGTGCTGTTAATTAAACTCTAACTCACTTGTAGAAAAGCTGGACCAACTGTCTTGCCGTTGTAGAAGCCTGGTCATCTTTTTCCCTTTGGCAGGCTCTTCCTTCTAGAAGAGTTTAAGAGCAAACTGCTAACCACGGCCATTGAACAACAAAAGTAACGTTAGAAAACAAACAAACTCCAATGTTAAGAGCCAACCATTTGATAATCAGATAAGATGGTAGTTTATTAATCCCAGATGGGAAATTTGGGTGCAGTGTTGTATAGCATACTGATTGAAAACTAGCATGGATCTAATTCCACTCTACCTTGCATAGTGGCAATGTTGCACTGCTGTTTGGAGAGGGGCTGTTTTTATCAGTGTCGTCAGGGACGGGGAGTCGAGACAGGCTCCTGAGAAAACATAAAAAGAAAATCCCTTGAGTGCACGATTGTCTTTCATGTAATAAGAGGAGTGTGGAGGAAAGTCCCGGTCACTCACCAGGATCTTTCCGACAGCATCACAATCCTCCTGGGGTCCAGAGTACCGTTGCCTGCCTCCTCCTTCTTCTTAATGGCAGCCAAACTTCGAATGTATGCCTCGGCGACACCCTTTCCAGTTAGCTGGGTCTTCTTCGAGTCTGGGTCGCCCTCACCACCGAGGCTCCCACCGCTACTCTGCGTCTCCCCGGCAACGGCGCAATTCGATTGTGTCGTGCGATGTCCTTCCACGCCTTGATCTTCCACATCCGTGCGCACCCCTTCAAACGCCTTCTCCTCCAAGTCCTTTTTTCTCGCTGCAACCAGCACGCAATTCCCCCGCTTCTCCTCCTCTCTTCCATTGCGACCCTCCTCCTCCTCCTGCTGCTGCTGCTGCTCCTCCTCCTCCTGCTCCAAGGGCTTTCCCACCACATTCTCCTCTGGCTCTGCGCCATGTCTCACCACACCGCCCGCACTTGTTCGAGTGTCCGACGCGGCACCCTCCGGCCACCGTCCCTCCCCAAGCAGTGTGGACAGCTGGTGACGGGCGTCTCGGTGCTGAGCTTGCAGTGCCTGCAGCTCCCGGTCCTGCTCCTGCTGTCTCCTCAGAGCCTGGGCTAGCCTGGCCTCTGCGGCACTGTGGCGCTCGCGGAGCGCACCCAGCGCCTGCTCGGCTTCCGCGCGCAGCCTGTCGGCCACGGACACCGCCACCTGCAGGTCACGCTGGAACTGCCGCCACTCGGCCCGCTCCGCCTGCGGAGTCAGAGGGGGAGCAGATTAAACCAGACGGACTTACTTGCTAACCAGTAGCAACCATGTACAATTCACGTTATACAGTTGTGCATCTTAATAATCATTACATTAAGATTAAGAATTAACATTCCAGTGAGATTATTTTTCTCCATGGGTATGTTCACGTCACAGTCAGTTCCTGAGAAAGCTTCCTATCCAATTTCGTAACCACCTCTGGTTAGAGAACAACAGCACACATTAGTTAACAGTACTTTTGTGATGGAGCGAGAGAGGGAATCTCTTTCTGAGTTACCCTGAGCGTCTCCTTCAAACCGAGTACCTCCTCGACCAGCTCACCCCTCTCTGATACCAAGCGCCTGAGCAGCTCTGACAAAAAGGTAGAAACACACATGATCCCCACTTTTAAAAAAACATTATCACTTAACGGATTCGATGTCATTTTAGTAATGAGAGGAACCGATTATCCGATAATGAAATGAAAAATCTCTCAAATGTAATATCATTCATTTCAAGGGTTAGGGTTAGGCCTTTTTTGTTTTGCTAGATTTGAGGGGAAACTGTGTCGTCAGTAAAATTAATCCAAATCAGAAACAGATGTGATGTCGGCATTCCTTAAAATCATTTCCACTATAAAATTAAAACCAGAATATGAATTACAAAAACAGCATTACCTGCATTTGTGAATTTCCCTAAGCTAAACTAACCAATCACAGTTCAGTTCAACAAGCAGGCATCGTGGTCCTACCTACTGCTCCCGCTGCGTCGTCTGGCCCGGGGCTGAGGCCCAGCGAGGCCCTGTAGTACTCCATCAGACTCAGCATCACCAGACTCGTCTCCTGGCCCACCTGCTCTGCTCCCAGCTGGGACTCCAACCCGCTGTCTCTCTCTTGCCAGCTGCGCTCTGCTGGTGAGCTACACGACGGAGGGATTGGCGCCGGGCTGAGTGCGCCCACTGTCCCACATCGCTTTGCTCCCACTTCTTCCTCTTCCTCGTGACTCAGCGAAGTCTCCAGCGGACGTTGACTCTCCATGCTGATCAGTGCCCACTCCCCGTGAATGGGCCGCTGCGGCGGGCAGTTGCTGGGGGTTAGGGCAGCGGGGCAGGGACCGCAGGTGGTCTGCATCTTGTTGGTGAAGACTGAGGAGGAGGCAGAGGCCAAGGCCGTGAGATGGCCGTCTTCTGAGGGGCTGGTGGGTGGCGTCTGGAAGAAATCCAAAGAAGAACCTGGAAAGAGCACAAAAAATAGAAGATAACAAGTTTGTGCATATCCAAAAATAGAAATCAGCTGCAGTTGCTCATGAGGTAGAGTGGGTTGTCTGGTACCGGAAGGTTGCTGGTTCGATTCCCGGCTCCTCCTGAATGTGAGCCAAAAGGTCTGAAAAGCACTGTATAAATGTAGTCCATTTACCATCAGATACTCCTGTCAACGCTTTCTGATATTGGCATCCCTGAGACTGTGCTAGTAGGTTCTTTAAGGTGTCATGGAAGGGTGAAGTATGCAAGTCAGATCAGGTGGAAACCGGTGTGCCACAAGAGTGAGTTCTTGGCCCGCTCCTGTTCTCGTTGTACACAGTCGCTGGGACCTATCACTGAGGCCTGTGAATTTCCCCTACCACTGTCACATGTTTTGGCAAAGATCTGCCCAAAACAGAGCTTCATCTTGGTAAGACCATCCATCCCACGCAGCATAAGTGTCGAATATGCTGCAAAAAAAAGCTTTATCTTGGTAAGACCATCCATCCCACACAGCATAACTGTCGGATTTGCTGCCCAAAACAGAGCTTCATCTTCGTAAGACCATCCATCCCACACGGCATAACTGTCGAGTTTGCTGAACAAAATGCACCTCTGTACAACATCAGGAAGATCAGGTAGTTCCTGACAGAACAATTGGACCAGCTCTTGGTCCAGGCTCTGGTCATCTCATGGCTGGACTACTGTAATGCCTTATTGGCTGGCTACCAGCATGTGCTGCCAAACCTCTGTGCACAGGATTCAGAATGCTGCAGCACTTAAAACAACCTCTAATAATCACTTTTTTAATGATATTGTCCAGTCTGGGTTTATCACCCTACAAAGCAGACCATGGTCACTTCCCTCGTGTTTTGTACTGCATTGATTGATGCAGTGGATTAGTTGAGCTTCGCTTGCCACTCACACACACACACACACACACAC
>OMKP01047212.1:0-13524 GCA_900302375.1 Bathygadus melanobranchus | reverse complement strand
GGAGAAGGAGGCGGAGAGCCAGGAGGACAGCCAGGTGGTTCACGTGAGTGTGTCTTTTTAGTCGTTGTTGTGTCAACAGTGATGAGGAGGAGTTGTTTTGCACTCACTCCTGCTTTGGCAGTATATTATTGTCATTGTCAAGTATTTAATTCATGCAGAGTATTCAAAAATAGGCTTCACCATGTGGTTATTTTAGATGGACTATTTATTTATTGAATTACCAGAAAACGTGCTATGTCACCCAGCCCTAGATTCACCTCACACCTATTTTTTACATTTCTGAACATGGTCAGTGAAGTGTTGATTGAGAGGCCTGACGGAGAGATGTACAAGATGTATTTATTTTATGAGTTTTAATAATTGACGGTTCTTGTTGGCGTTGCTAGGAAGCTATGGAGGCTTCATAGCTCAGTGGTTAGAGCACTGGTCTTGTAAACCAGGGGTCGTGAGTTCAATTCTCGCTGAGGCCTGAAGTTTTTTTTTTTTTATAAGTCGCTTTGGATAAAAGCGTCAAATGCCAAATGCCCTAAATGTAAATATAAATGTTTACACAGGTGAAGCCGGAAGCGGACGTAGAAGATTCAGACACGCCCAAGTTAACGACCATCCTCAAAGATGGCAGCAGCAAACAGAACGGCCTGGTCTCCACGGCGACGTCGACACCGCCACAGCCGCCGTCCAATGGCAGCGCTCCCTCCGCAGACAAGGGCCCAGTCGTCACCGAGCAACCGACCAATGAGGAGTCCTGGCCCAGGGAGCGAGCCCAGACTCTCTCTGAGCTCAAAAAGCAGAGGGCCGCCGCCAAGCTGTTGAACCACCCCTTGTTCAACGGTCACCTGGGCAACGGTTCCCTGGACTCCTTCGCCGATGCCAAGTTGAGCTGCTCGGAGGACCCCCGCATGCCGCTGGTCTCCTCCAATGGCAGCGCTGTTTACTACACGCCGGCCAGCGGGGACCCGCCCATCATGCGGTTCAAACAGCCAATGGAAGAGGACCCTCCGAAGACTCGCACCTGCTGCTGCGTGTCGTAGCATCGTGACGGGAGACAGGAAGGAGGTGACGGCAGGGAGGGAGCAAGTGGACAGCGAGGATTGGTCACCTAAAAAGATACAGAAAATGGCAGCTTCTAATGTTGCCGTGGAAGCAGATCAAAATGTTCTTGTATACATTTTTTTTTATTGGGCTTTGGCCGGCAAATCCTCGTCATCTTTGTTTGATCTGGAAATTCCTCCCTTGTGGCATTGAGGGGAACAAAGAAAGGAACGGACGGGATGTGGCTCATTCCTGTTCCTGCGCACGCCGTGCCTCCCCTTCCATTTGAAGTTACTGCCAGTGAAGATGGGGGGATTACCGGTTACTGTGGAGCATGTTAAGTGAAGCTGTCACGCCTACAAAAAGAAAACAGCCAGAAAGGGCAACGCGCTCGTCTCAGTAATGCCACGTTGTACTCTGCCACCGTTTGGCCGCGCGAGACGCACTTTTATTACACCAAACGTGTGAACTTAATCCCAACGCATTTCACGCAAGAGAGGAAGGGGGCGCTCTCCACCGGGGGAGCCCCGCTCTGCGAAAGCAGCAACGCACCAGACTAGAACTAGCTGGAGAACTAGCAGTTATTCCCCCCCCCGTCTCTAAAGTCTGCTCGCAGCTTTTTCAATCAAAGAATGAGCATTTGTAACGTAGGTTCCCCTGCAGGGGCTGACGTTTTCCAATAAAGGACAGAATAACAAGGGGATGACCGTGCAAACGGATGACTGCGTGATGTCTAACGTTGTTCGACGCGGGGTTTCACCAACGCTTCAATTAATTTGACGTTATTACGGTTCCCATGGGCAGAATTACAACATCGTCGCACACTTTATCCTTCTCATCTTTCGGACGGCGTTCCCCTCATCTAGTCCTAATATACTCCAAGGTCGGTGACACCACAGCGAATCGCACCATCTGGTGAGGCCGAGAGCGGTTTGATGTAGATGTTAAATATCTCTGCCACCTTGTCTTTGTTAAAGGGAGAGAATGCCATATATCTGACTTAGGACGTACACTTGCACAACAGACAGAAAGTACAATACTGCACTAGTGTTTGAACCCATAACTGTACATTTTTGCGTGTTATTATCGTATGTTTTAATATATATTTCACAACACACTGTTGCTGTGTGTCTCACCCAGACTGACCAATGGGCGTTGTTGTATACCTAACCGTACACAAATCCTTAACCAGTTCAAGTTCAGTTGAATAATACTGTACAGTCTTTAGTTTAGTCTATTTATGAAAAGTAGCGTGTATAAAAGAGGGAGGTGCGTGCTAGGGTTTGTAAAGCTGAGTGTATTTATTATTTGGATGGTGCACGGAGTGAATGTTGATGATGTCGATCAGAGGAAATGGGAAAATCTAGTTGTGAATAACTGACCAATGGGGTGGTTGTTACTATGTAGACTAGAGGTTCCACGCGTACAAACGTCAGGCCTGCCTGCTGAGGACGGGGCCCAGATCTAGTTGTGCTTCATCAGGTTTTTCTTTTAAGTACAGAAATATAACAGATCGTCGCCTGTGGCCCTTCCTTCTTCCATTCACCATCCCCTGTTGGTGTTAAAACTATACTGTAAGTATTAAATGGGTGTTATTCCTCTCATTCATCCATGTAAGTATGTTCACATTGTGTTGCGTAGGGACTATATAACTGTTGCTTCCCCGAGCGAGCATGACCTCAACTGCGTCGAAGTTAACTCGGGAGGTCCGGCCTGCAGGAGATCGCTTATCCAAACTGTTAGCTTAACTGAACACGTTTTTTTTTTTTTGTTGTTGTTGTTGTCGTTGTTCACGTTCCCAATGTGTGCCAAAGAGTGTCTAAGAATTCAAATGAATCAAACATGAACATAAAATAGTCGTTCCTCTTCTAAACTGTCGTTGCCATGCCCTGCCTCCACCTGTTGTGTCAAATGTGTGTACAGAAAGTCTTCATGTAAATATGTCTGCGTTTTTTTGCCATTTATCTGTTCCCGTGAGCTGAGGTTACGTGTGTGTGTCATTCAACAGAAACACAAAAATGAAGGGGAAACACACGCGCGCACACACACACACACACACACACACACAGTATATGTGTGTATATCTATAGGCTAACCTGTCATACTAGTGAAGTGCTGTTCCACTGTTATTGACTAGTTATTGACTAGTTATTGACCACTTTCATTCCATTATGGCATCCAGTTTCCATTCCAGTCAAATGTAAATGTGTCTACAAGTATTATATCCCTGTGGTAGACTGAATTGTATTCATTCCCAACAATAAAAACGGCTTTATTTAGCAAAAACCAACTAATAATATAACAATATTCACTTTTGGGGAAATGTTCTTGTGCTCTGGCTGAAATCCTTCCATAAGTCATTAAAACAAAATTCATTCAATTTATTATATGGTTTGATTACAATTGAACTGAAATTGCATTTAGAATCATAATCACAGATCACAAGATTTAGTGCAAAGTTGTTTTTTAATGAAGATAATATTTCACAAATTGACATTGGATCAACATGAAATACATTACGCATAATTCTTAATTCTAAACCACATGAAGCGGTTTCTAATGACCGTTGCCTGGCCAAAGTTTGAAAAGTTACTAATATTCTGCTGACTTCTACCAAGGCTTCTGTTTCACTGTAACCCTCCTATGTCAACGATAAGTAGCAGAACTACTGATTTTGTAATTACTGGAAAATACTGATGGTTGCATTGACATATTTTGAATAAATTGTATATTTTGAGAATTTGACATGGTGTTTCCTGAATGAATATCTCCCAGATGCTTTGTTGCATAAACCTTCAATCTCTCTCTTTTAAATGACCAATATGTTAATAATTTAAAAAATGCCTGTTTTTGGCCTTCAGCATTTCTCAGTGAGAAAAATGTTGAATTATAGAGATAATAAAGGTTTAATAACTATTAAACCTCTGTTGTGTATTGTGGTTCGGTTCTGTTGAGCATTACATTACAGGAAATTACATTTAGGGTTAGTGACTTAGGTTCTTGATTATCCTTCATCCAGCACAGATGGTATCTTTGTGTTTTCTTTGGTGATCACATTTACAGGCTCCTGTGCAACGTGGACAAATATTAAACCACATAATGTAAAGTTTTGGGTTTTTCATCCCAAATATCCAAGTTTTTTCACTCAATGCTTATTCAAATAGCCAATAGTGCTAATAATTAGAATATGCTTCAGATGTGAAGCATGGTACATTTATGTATTTCCTTGATGTGAGTCCATTGGACTTGTTAAAGACTTTGATTTCTCTGAGTGTACCAAAGTCCAGATGGTTTGAATGTAGTTTGACCTCCTACGTACGCGATGGCTCTCTGGCACAGCTGAAGGTGATTTACTGATTGTTAAAGTTAATTAGTGAAGGGCAGGAAGGCGTCATGCGGGCTAACGTGTTCCTCATGTATGTTCCTCAAATATTCTCTATTTGATGGAAGGCTGATGTGTAGCTTGGTGTAATTTAAGCATTTCTCTTTACTTCAATTCCTATGCTTTATACCTTGTTAAAAATGTTAACTGAGTGAGTCCACTAAGCCTTAGCCTAGCCTAAGCCTAACCTCCCGAACCCTTGACCTAAGATAATTTGTCTACATTGCCTGGTTGATGTTAGCATAGCTAAATTTTAGTCAGTTCATTAGCAAAGCTTTTATTGTGTGTGTGTGTGTGTGGCTGTTAGTCCAACTAGTAGGAGGCTAGCGTCAAACAGTTGTGACCAACTATTTACTGCCTCACTGTCATATTTACAATCACTCAGTCAAAAGTGGATGTGATTGGCCTGTCGTCTTTATGCCTTGCAATGCTTACTTTTGTGTCCTGTATTTTCATTGAAAACATTTTTTTTCCTGACATGTCAGGTTCATGAACAATACAATCCATCTCTCTTCTCAATAATTAGTGCTGTGAATGGTTTATTACACTCCTTAAGACACAAATAGCTCTGTTTCAAAAGATTGCACAATCGTCAAGAAGGCAAGAGGCATATTTTGTGTATTGTTACAGACTGTGCTCTCAAAAAATCCTGCTCATATGTCAATGTGTTTAGCAACTAGGAATTTAACTAATTTACGTATTCCCCCTTACTTTCACATGTCCACAAATACAGACAGACAGGGTGGTCCTGATCACACAATCTAGTCTGCCTTAACCCCATCCTGTGCTCCCTGGCCTCCACATTGTGGCCAGGCGCTACACTGGCAGGGCCTGGCCACATTCAGGCTGAGCCAGCTGGCTCTGGCCCCAGTCCTGCAGCCCTACCACTGCTCTTCACTGGAGGGCCCAGTGGAACCCGGCCAACAGCCGCCATAGCAGCACACACACCGTCTGCCCTAACCGCTCCA
The DNA here is from genome assembly GCA_900302375.1 of Bathygadus melanobranchus. NCBI lineage: Eukaryota > Metazoa > Chordata > Actinopteri > Gadiformes > Macrouridae > Bathygadus > Bathygadus melanobranchus. Next base: position 8,142 of record OMKP01047212.1, on the reverse strand, counting down.
CTGACTGTCTGTCTGCCTGCCTGCCTGCCTGCCTGTCTGTCTGTATTTATGAAGAAACGAGTATGCATTCCAGCTCAATGATTGGAGAAGCAGATTGGGTTGTTTATGTCTCGCCTCATACATGCCACACGGATGGAAGACATAAAAGGGGGGAGTGAGAGGGAGGAACCCGTCATGACAGGGCGGACATTCTTCAGCAGAGGACCCTTGCCAAGGGAGAGGACCCTCGCCAAGGGAGAGGATCCTCGCCAAGGGACGGACACAGCCACAACCACGTCGACTGTGTCGTCCTCATTTCCTGAAACGATTGGAGAGAGGGGACTTGAAAGAGCCGGGGGGATAGGATGGAAAAGGGTTTTCAAAATGTTCTCAGGCTTCCCCCGAATTAATTGGATTTAATTTTGCTAAGCTGTCATGAGTTGCTCTGAGGTATTTATGTTCTGAATAAGTATTGATCGGTATTGTGTAATATGATTATGAGTTTGTAGAACACAATGTGCAGGCATGCAGTGGAGAGGAGTTAATGCACCTGAATTATTGATTGATATTTTGCAAATTTAACTTAACCAAATGAAAGGCAGAGTTGCATGAAAGCAAATGGAGAACCATCCCATCCACCCACACAGCCCCATACGTCAGCAGTTCAGCAGTGGGAGGAGAGGGCTGGTCTTCTCTTACATAAACAGTTTCACCAAGTTCTCCCACCCTTTAGGCCTTCTCTTTCTGACTGTATCGCCACATGCTGTTCAATGTTTGGGCAGCCGCTGGTATATGACCACTTATCGAGCCACGTTACATACAATACACACTGTTTCTTACTGTCTCATGTCATTATACCCAAGGAAATATTTCTTTCTTATTTTTCCTTAATATTTACTTCCCTCGAGCAAGGCAATTGTGTAATGCTTCAGATATGTCCATGTGTTTGCCTCACTACTTCCTTTTAGTATAGTTTTGCATAGTATGCAACTGTACTATTTTGCAATAGAAAGTATGCCTGTGTTGCTAGAGATTACATTTGTAGCCGGTAACGTAGAAATACAACAAATGAGAGATTTTAATTTCAAACTGCAATATTTAACCTATGATTACCGAGACTATTTGAACACACGTCTGCTGTGTCCTTCACCATGATCTTGTCTTTCCAATCATCCAAAGATAAGGCATATTTAGGACTAGTTAAAACATGTTGTTGTTGTTGTTTTAAGGCTATATATAATCCAAAAGTGTTTCACTTTCGGGTTCCATAACGAAACGGTCCACCTTTAAGTACCCCCCTCCCCTCCCCTGCTGCGTGCGTAAACAGTATTTGCTACCGCGCGTCAAACCTTATTGGCTGTCGATGGCTATCTGCACAGACTACGCTGAGATGAGAGAGAGCGCCGGTGGAAGCATGTGTAGTGCTGTAACTTATATTCGTCTCTCCCCTCTAGTTTTTTAAACTTTCTTCATAAATATCAGATTTTTTGGTTAGTTGCGTCGAAGGGTCGTACGCACAGCGACCATCATGTTCTTCTGTCGTGGAGTGAGGCTGTCTGTGGCGCCTTTAGAGCAAGCTTTGAAATCATCGGGCTTGGTATATTTCAAAGCAAACAGACCGAGGAACATTACGTGGACATTCGCCAATAAGTACATATTACATGACTGTCGTTCACTGTTTACGTCGACCGCTAATCTCGATTCTTCCCATTTGCACCGCGGCGACCGCGGAGTGAAAACCTTCGTTACTGTCAAACACGGGGACACGTCGTCACGTTTCATAACCACGGACTTCAAACATTTTAATCGCAAGGCAACTATTGCACAGGATCTCCCGGAAAGCCGACAGAAAGTGACCCGTGGAGCACATGGTTACGAGCGAACACCTATTCAAACTAACAGGTGCTCGGGCAGGAAAGCAGAAGCGGGTGATCGTGTTTTGTTTCGGGCTGGCGCGACGATCTGCGCCCCGCTTGGCTCCACTATGACCATGCAAACAAGAGCCTCGTCTGCGGCTTCAGCCGCACACAAACCAGGGAAAGAAACCGGGGAAACCGACAACAAAGGGGTAAATGACACACACACACACACACACACACTCTCTCTCTAGTAGGCTATTGTTTGACTAACCCCGTAGTCTCTTCATTTAACCATGTTTAAACAGGTATGGACTCCACTAGGGGTTAACCTTGTTGACGGTGGTCAAGTTCAGAAAAGCCTTTCTTGAAAGCAGTGGCGCCAGAATTGAATAGCAGCCCATCGAATATGCAATAATTAGACGAACAAAACAACCCCCTTTCTGCACTGCTATCAAGCAGTCGTTATGCAAGAAGCATGACGTGGAGGTGGCGTGTACACTACGTAGGCTGATGCGAAGTGCTGTCTATTGGGCACGTAGTAGGTAGGAATAGGACTCATTAGTATCACACAGCCAGTGTTTACTACTGGTTGGTTGACATCTTGTTCTTTCAGAGTAGGAACCAGACGTCTCTTCTGGTGCAGCTACTGCTTTAAGGAACTGAGGAATGATGCCAAAAAATCCAAATGTTCAGCCCAATAATGATCACAACCTACCATGAAATAAGAACTGAGAATAGCCTGTGAGCCCTGAGGGTGCCCCACATTACAGTGAAGCCCCTTTATTTAATAAGTCTAGTCTGCGTTTCAGCATGAAAGACCACATTCCTTGGTTCGCCTCCTATGTCTCACTTCACCTAATACTTCACTTCTGTGTGTGTGTGTGTGTGCGCGTGCAGTGTAGTGTGTGTGTGTTATTTTCTCTTCCCCATGAAAAGCTTGTTATCAGACACAGCAGCCCAACTGTTCCTTTCTGCCCCAACAAGCCCTCCCCAAGGCACGGACTCCTTTGGTGGCTCTCCCACATGACCCGCCCACAGCTGCTGCCTGCCTTTGCTTATAGCTTCGCCCTGCTCGACCCGGCCTGCTCCCTCAAGCCAAAGGCCTGCTGACCCCCCTCCCCTCCCCTAACGCTTGCCACCCTATTGTCTATTGTTGGGAGTCTTTGGAGAATACGTCACCTCCAGGCCTCCGTTCTGGGCTCTGGAGACAGATTTTTGAGTGGAGAATGAATATATGGATGGATGGATAGATGGAATTGTTATATGTTGTATTTTCTGCTGTGTTTGTAGATTTTCTGCTCCAACGAGGCACCTTTTGGCTTGAGAGGGACTGTATGGGAAACAAACCCAAACTCATGTGGGCTGTAGCCTCAGTACCAAAAATAGTTCCCGGGGCCTGCATGTCCTACTTCCTGTTGTGTCTGAAGGATCGTAGATTGTTTTTGGGAAGGCTGCTGTCGACCTTGACCTCCACAGACCTACTCATTGAACTACTGCTTCCATTTCTGCTCTAAAGCCCCCGATTGTCAATGAATCTGACAGGAACATTAGCAATAAAGCTTTTTGGGTTCAAATTGGACGTGGCTGTCGTACATTTCTGCTCAATGGACCAGATTTATAATCGAATGTGTAATGTGTTTCAGAGTTGGGGGTGTTTAGCTGTAATGGGATGACTGTAATGGAGTCGTCCTGCATGACCACAGGCTGACCCCGCGGTGGAAGACACAGCTCCCCTGTCCTCACATCATCCCTCCCCTCAGAGGTCATTCTGATCATGCTGTGAACACATTAGTGTTGAGCTTAGCATGCATGTCTGGCGGCGTGACTCCGCACAATGGCTGGAATATCAATTTCACTCAAAGTGAAACAAAAGTTTTTAAAAAATGGCTAATTATTATTAATATTGGCTAATTATTACTATTAATAACACTGGCTTCCTTTGTAAACTGCCCCAACAAACACGTCCCCCACTCATAGAATATTGGCCTACACCATTCCGATTCTGATTCCCAGGGGCACTTAAACGTTATCGGCCAACAATGGGTGTGACACACAGGCCCCCCGGTGCACAGTCCCAGTTCTAATCTAGACACTACCAGACACTGATACGACCCCAACTGTTACACTTTGAGCTAGGAGCCCTACAGTACACCAGGACTGTGCTGCTGTTATCTGGCCATATTGTATTGCATATTAATGGCAAATGTCTGTTAGGTGTATTCAAATGAGAATAACTTCCTCCCTGAATAGAAAGTGATTTTATTTGATTTTTTTTTTTTTTTTGCTGTGTAAAATTTGCTGTCATACCTGATTTGAAAGCATTTTTTTGTATGTTTCATTTTGTGACGAGTATATATGAATAATAATAGTCCCTTGGGCTGATATATACCCCCTACTGGGTTTTAACTATAAACCTGTCATACGGGTTTTATGTGCACTCATGCAAATAATTCACTTCTTGACATGCTGTGCCTGCGGTATTTCTAAAGCGTGTATTTTATTACAGAGAATAGCCTTGGCCACAATGTAATTCCCTTTGACGCTGCATGTGTAGGTTGTAACAGGCCTCATAACATGCTTGACCTGTACATGGTAAATGAATGCAGCCTTGGGCTCTGCTGCTGTATGGAGTGCACTGATCTGTAGAGTTTGGTCTGAGCCACTTCAGTATGTCCTGGGATCCAATGTTTAACAAATAAATGCCATCGATTTGCGGAAAATGCCCATTTTTAGACACTACGCAAGTAGCCGTGTTAGTTATGCAAGAGAAATGCATTGGTTCAACTTAGCCCAAACATTGTTGACACACTATCGATAACTAAAGTTTATTCGATCATCATTTATGTTGACGTGACCATATTTCAGTACAAAGTCTCCTCCTGTTGCTAGACCAACTGACACGAGGCCTTCTGTCCCCTTGTCCACAGTGTTTTAACACCTTCAGGGCACCTTGCATGTGGGGAGCCGACGTGCTGCTAATCCATTTAGCTCTAGCGCACACACTGCCATGTTCATGTTCCCTGCTGAAGGTTTGTGTGTGTGTGTGTGTGTGTCCGACGGACGCCCGACAGACGCACGTGAGTGAGTGGTGGAGTCGACAAAGAGACGAGCAGAGACGGAGCGTGTGTGTGTGTCAGCTTGTCTCAAGTGAATTATTCAAACGGCCCAAGACACAAGTCTATGTGTTATCAGCTGATGCAGTCCTGACTCAATAGAGTTGTCTGGACTCTTTTGTTGGCCAGAGGAAGCACTAAAGGGTCCGGGCTTTGTGGGGCCTGATAGTCAGATGACCTCAACGTCGAAGCGTCTTGTGTCTCGTGTCTATTTGGACTGTGTTGGTAAACGGTAGCCGCACACGACTAAGAGGACCCTCGCAGCCTCGTAGGATGACCCAAGCTGTCCGTAGAGCTGCAATATTGGTGACTTTAGCACCATTAAATACAAGCAGATAAATAGGGCGCTCCACAGAGGGAACTGTGACTAAGAGCTGGCCGAATTCGTCCTAGTCGCCTGCGGCTAGGTAAACAGTATTAACATCTGATGAATCTATTTAGTACACGGGTGTTCTAAGTACCTGTTTTCATGTTTGTTGTTGTCGGGACTAGAGTTAAATATAATGAGTCGATGCTGAATGGGACAAGCACAATTATCAGTGGTTACGCAAATGTGTTTGCGTAAACTTTCACCAAACTTACCCTCTCGCCCACACTTGTTGACTTTATGTCACGTTTCTGTGGTTAGAAATGGGAGTGACGTTCGCTTATCACCTTGTGGAGCCTCCTCCCCTTGGCAACGGTGTGAGAGAAGGAAGGAGGGAGGGAGGGAGAGAGAGATCCCTCTTTCCATGCTAATGCGCCATGCTAATGCTAATACTACCGCCGTTTTGTATGCCGAGGGGAGGCGCGGCCATTTGTCACTCTTCCATTCACCCATTGCCCATGATTCTCTCCATTAGGTCTGGCTTCTAATTCTCTTGTTCTGTCTCCATTCTTTGTCCTTCTCCTCTCTACTCGGACTTTGAATTAATCAGCCCTCTCACCCGTTCCATTTAATTTTTTTATGCTTTTGTGTGTGTGTCTGTTCTCCTCTAAAAGAGGATATTAATCCTCTATTTCTTGTTCTCTCTCCGTGTCTTTCTCTGTGTGTCTCTCTCTCTCTCTCTCTCTCAGGAACCACAGGATTCAAAGGAGCCCTCGACCTCTCCTTCGTCCTCCTCGACTGAGCCGGAGGAGGGCAGACCCAGCAAGGCCCAGCAGCTGAAGAAGGTCTTTAAGGAGTACGGGGCCGTCGGGGTCTCCTTCCACGTCTGCATCTCCCTCATGTCCCTAGGAATGTTCTACCTCCTCGTCTCCAGGTGATTTCAGTGATATGTTGGTTTCTGATGTGAAGGCACTGGCGCCTCTAGTTGTTATTGTTATGTCTAACAAATGTTTCTGGATAATGTTCTTCTGACTTCTCTGGGATTTCTGCTCCATGAGTCCTCCGGTATCTCTTCCTTGTTTCTGTGCTCTGGGTGAAATATAAGCTCAAGTAAGCCAGTCTAGATGGTTGTCTGAAATGCTGTGGAGGTCTTCCAGGTACAGAGTGGTGAATGAAGATGGCATTTCATTATTTGGATTCTTAACTTTGCTGTGTTAGTTTTTTTATTGTATTTTTTTACGGGCACAGAAAAATACGAAGTGTTTCTGCTTCCTGATTTCCATGTTATGTTCTTGAATTCCTACTTCAGCTGGAATCTAAGGTCTTGTCACATGCATGTACTGCATGCTGAGAAGTACGACACCACGCCCTTAGTCAGAACCAGGAAGTTGTCACTCCATCCAGGCATCATGTTTTCACAACTTTTGGCCCCCTGCCTGGCCGTGCGTGTGTCCGTGTGTCTGTGTGTGCGTTTGCGTGCGTGCGTGCGTGTGTGATTAGTTTCCCTGCCAGGAGATTTCCTCGGACAGCAGGCTGCCTTTCAACTTTCACGAGGAGAGGGTCTTAGCACTATGTAGCCACTGAGCCCTGGCATGTGGAGCCCTGCATGACAGAGCTGCTTGAGAGAGAGAGTGATGTTTCAACTGTTTTTGATCTTAAATGGTTTTTTTTATCTATGTTTTATAGATTATAATGTTAGATTTTAGTATTTGGTCATTTAAAATGTGTTTGTTTATTATGGAAAGAAAGCAAAATGAATTTAGTTAGGCAGACCTATGAGGCGTATCGCCCTCTGGTGGTCACATTTGAGTTACACACACTCCTGAGCAATATTTCAAATACATGCAAAAAGAGAATCAGATTCACGGATACTGAATTAAGGATCCATGTGTTCCTGTGGATCACAAAGTTCTATTGTGACCCCAAGAAGAAATAACCCTATTTTGGGGAAATAGATTTTTTGTTGTTGTTGTTGTTGTTGTTGTTGTTGCATGTATTGAGGGGGAGGGGGGAGTTTAGATTTAGCGAACATGACTGTGGCACATATTTGGGCATACGTTGTTGAACGCCTATAAGGTGATTATTCTAACACATTGTTTTTTTCCGGCATCCTTCTGCCGCCATCTCTCTCTCTCTCTCTCGTTCTCCCTCCCCCTCCCTCCCTCCAGTGGCATCGACATGGCGGCCGTGCTCTGCAAGCTGGGCTTCAGCGAGGCCGTGGTCCAGTCCAAGATGGCGGCGGGCACCAGCACCTTCGTCCTGGCCTACGCTGTGCACAAGCTGTTCGCCCCCATGCGTATCAGCACCACGCTGGTGTCCGTTCCCCTCATCGTACGCTACTTCAGGAGGACTGGCTTCTTCAAGCCCCCCTCGCCCTGATGGAGGGTCCAGCCGGCACCCTCACACCGGAACATCTCGCTCGTCGTCGCGCTATGAAGTCCTAATTTAAGTGTGTGTGCGTGTGTGCGTGCGTGTGTGTGCGCGCGCGCGCTTGGATTCCATGTTTTCGTCTCAGGTCTCGTCGCCATTGTGAAACATTGGGGTGAAGCATTTGTGAGGTCTTGTTTTTATTTCTCGGTTGCTTTTATGTTGAGTGCAGAGACACAGCGATATCCGCTTGTGTGTGTGTGTGTGTTAAGTTCATTACTATAGCTAAAAAAAACCACAAAACTTAAATGCAGTTTTAACTGCACAGTGGGCTATATTGTGTTCGGAATCGCTCTTTTCCTCGCTGGCGTGCGTTCAGAGGAAGGAAAACGGTGGCCACTAGTGGTCAACTATTTATTTTCAATCGCTACTGATCAGCCATATGTGCAGTTATTCTATTGTTCGAAAGTTCAACCCCGAGTCGGTTGGTTCCTGATGATGTCATCAGTCCTATTAT
>OMKP01047206.1:0-12800 GCA_900302375.1 Bathygadus melanobranchus | reverse complement strand
ACTGATTTTTCTGTTTTGTTTTTTTTTGGCGGGAAGGTATCCATCAGATGTATGGAACACAGGGGCCCTGAATGGCTCCGGAGGCCCCGTGGTGTGTGTGTGTGTGTGTGTGTGTTTGGTAAAGTGATTTCTTGTGGTATCCAGATAGTGTTTTTATTTATTTTTGCTTCCCATCCCCGATCCGACACCCATCACCCACCTTATCAGCTAAGAACACACCAACCCCCACCCTCCCCTCTCCAGCTATCTGTGTCATCTCATCCAAAGCGGGTCACACAGAGGAGCCCCAAGTGTGTCTGTGTGTGTGTGTGTGTGTATGTGTGTGTGTGTGTGTATGTGTGTGTGTGTGTGTGGGGGCAGTCGCTACAAACATCTCTTCATCTGTTAAATGCCAGTGTTTCCCATTTCATTTCCATTTAGAAATTCAAACAATGTTGATGTTGTTGTTGATGTTGTTGATAATGTTGTTGATAATGTTGTTGATGATGTTGTTGTTGTTGTTGTTTTGATGATGTTGTTGTTGATGTTGTTGTTGAAGATTTTGTTGTTGATGATGTTGTTGATATTGTTGTTGATGATGTTGCTGATGTTGTTGTTGTTTATGTTGTTGTTGATGATGTTGTTGTTGTTGTTGTTGATGTTATTCCATACAGCAAGTATAGTGACGATAGCGTGCTAGATGGTGTTATCATGGAAATATTGGCACGGTTGCACTGATTCGATTTAATGCCAGAAGCCTTCAGGATAAGCAGGCCGCTAATCTTTTTGCACAGGGAACCTGGTTTTAAATGCTCTCCTCCTCTCAGCCTGTACTGAACCAGAAATATCAACTCTATTGTTTTATATGTATGTGTTACCTTTGGTTTCAAGAAGCCAACACATTATTGTCCTTGAATTCCAACTTTTTGGTATTAGGCAAGCATAAACTGGATCCCAGTTTATGTTTGCTCATAAAGTGTAGTTTGAGGTTAATTTAGTGTGTGTGAGTTGGTGTCTGTGTCAGACACCAGACATATGCTACTCACACACTTCAGTGATCCTCGTCTCTGCATCTCCACTCTAAATTGATTCATGTCTCGTCAGTTTTTAGTTGTTTTTTTTGGTGCAGCTCACCCCAATGATCACTGGTCATAAAAGACTCAAAGATAGTATAAAAGAGAGATAGAGAATGAGAGAGAGCAAGAGGAGGATATGTATAGAGAGGGATTAACAGCTTGAGAGAACGATAACGTGAGATGATGGACTTGAGGATAAAGAAAGGAAAAGAAGGAAGTGAGGATCTACACCAACCCCTCCTTCCATCTTCCATCAGCAGTTCATTCATATCACTCCTCTCCCCGGAAATCCATTTCTGTGTTTGATGTTTATAACTCGGCCATATCGCTGTCCTCAGCACCCTACTGTCTCTCTCCCTGTGCATCTGACCATGGTGCTGTTATAATGGATCAATAATCATGTGTAGGGGCAGCTGACTGTGCCTTGGCGCGTGGCGCTGATTATGATTTATACAGCTTCATCCGCGGCCCCGGGCCCATGACTTCCCTCTCGAATGTACGACGTGAAAGAGGCTTTTATTTGATGATCGCTGGCGCGGAGAGCTTGGCGTCTCTAATGGACGCCATTTCTTGGCCGTTTATTTCAATATGGTGAGATGAAGATTCATACCAGATGAAGAGGGGATATGTCCTCTTATTCAGTATTTACCCACAACCCAGATTCAGACTGTTAAAGAGGAGGACCGCCTATTACTGTGTCTGTGTCTGTGTGTGTGCATGTTTGTACATGTGTGTGTGAGTACATGTTTGTGCATGTGCGTGTGTGTACATGTGTGTGTGTACTTGTGTGTGCGTGTGTGTGCATGTTTGCATGTGTGTGTGTGTGTGTGTGTGTGTGTGTGTGTATGTGCATGTGTGTGTTTGTGTGGATGTGTGTGTACGTGTGTGTGTGTGTGTGTGTGTGTGTGTCTAAGGTGACCTACAAATCTGTGCAGGCTTGATAAAATCCTCTGTAATGAAAGGGGAGGCGTGTGCATGCTATCCAGTAACGTACACTGGGGCTGCTGTTGTAGGTGAATATTTACAACCTCTGCGCACCAAGCCCTCCATGCTGCTCCATTAATCACTGTGTTTATTGTCGAGCAAACTGATAAAAACACAAACATGTCCCACTCATAGTTGAATTATTATTTATATTGTGGCATCATATTTATTAATAGAATATTGTTATCTTGATATAGTTTTCATTATAAACATGGGTTCATGTTTATGAAGTTATTTGTTAAGATTGTATCTTCATATTTAGTAATAGCATATTGTCAGCAATATATAGTTTATTTATAGTTAATTTATTCACTCTTGTACTTTCTACGCGTCATTAAACTTTGTGCCCAACCATTCCAGATGACTCCATAGCTGTAGCTGTATATGACATTTTATTTTGAAATATCATCGTTTAACCGGATTTTGTCGCATTGAGATGAACGCTCTCTTTCTCAAGGGAGTTGAGACCAAGACAGTGACACACAAAGTTACAGACATCAGACAGCAGAAACACACACACACACACACACACAAGCAGATGTGTCACCATTGCACAGATGTGGCCTCTGTGCAAAGTTGTGATGTCACACGACGTGAGCAGTATTGTTTAGAGTTGTAATGTCACACGACGTGAGCAGTATTGTTTAGAGTTGTGATGTCACACGACGTGAGCAGTATTGTTTAGAGTTGTGATGTCACACGACGTGAGCAGTATTGTTTAGAGTTGTGATGTCACACGACGTGAGCAGTATTGTTTAGAGTTGTGATGTCACACGACGTGAGCAGTATTGTTTAGAGTTGTGATGTTACACGACGTGAGCAGTATTGTTTAGAGTTGTGATGTCACACGACGTGAGCAGTATTGTTTAGAGTGAGCGGCAGTGATACCCGCAACCGAACACATGTTGGATGAGTTGTCTTCTGCTCTGTGTGAGCTGTCCTGTTCCCCCCATATGGTAGAGTCACTCCTGACGGCAGATCCCTCTCCACAGCACGGGGTCCTGGTTTCAAACTTAATCCATTACTCAAACAACGACTTTGAAAGATACATCTTGAAGAAACAGAAGAGACGGGGAACAGTGCAGAACTAATGGAGCAAAATGGTTTGTGCATCTTTCATCCTCCTGAGATGATGAAGTGAGAGAAAGTGACAGCATGGAGTTGATGGAGAGGCTCCCAGCAGGTACAGAGACGGCTCACAGGATCTTACGGAGAGTTTACCGTCTCTTTTGTGCGTGGTGACCGGGTCCTCTCTGTTCCTTCACTTTGTATCTCACTCACGGATGAAGAGAGAGGCGGTCTAATGCCGGAGTGGATAATGGAGGCAGTAGCATCCAGGGACATGAAGACATCATCATGTAGGACAAGGTGTTAACCTTCGAAGGGGCTCAAATGATTTGAAAGTGCCCAGTTTTTGGAGAAACAAAATTACAATAATGTGACGATTGGTTGGAGCAAGGGGGGATTCATGTAAAAAGGAGACTTCTTGGGAATTACAAAGAAGTCTGACTCTAAGAAGAAAATTAACCTTGAGCTGCCTGCACCTTGCCCAGAGTGTTGTGCTCTCTCACCAATGGATTGTCCAGCTGCTGGTCGGGCTTGGTATGAACACTGATGGAGGGTTCATGTGTGCTTTAGCTCATAATGATATACAGACCCGGTGGCGGGGCAGGTTTTCACATCAGGGAAGGAATGATTTGAGATAGCTACTGGTTGGCGAGCTCATTCACCCTTCTAAAAAGACTGAGACCAGAACGAGACCATTCAGAAAGTTCAAGAACATTTCTGGTTGTCAGGCTCTGCTAGGGCTAACTTAGATCTGTGGCGAGGAGGGGGGTTAACTTAGATCTGTGTCGAGGAAGGGGGGGCTAACTTAGATCTGTGGCGAGGAGGAGGGGCTAACTTAGATCTGTGTCGAGGAAGGGGGGCTAACTTAGATCTGTGTCGAGGAAGGGGGGCTAACTTAGATCTGTGTCGAGGAAGGGGGGGTAACTTAGATCTGTGTCGAGGAAGGGGGGGTTAACTTAGATCTGTGGCGAGGAAGGGGGGCTAACTTAGATCTGTGTCGAGGAAGGGGGGCTAACTTAGATCTGTGTCGAGGAAGGGGGGCTAGCAGGTCTGTGTCGAGGAAGGGGGGCTAGCAGGTCTGGGTCTGGTCAAATCCACCTCACATGGCAGCTTGCATGTTTAGTCGCCTTTTGAGAAAGTTTCTAACAAAGTGAGAGGGAAAGCGACAAAGCGGCAACAGTCAAACTGTGTCAAGTCTGCTCCCAGAATGCCAGCAACCAGCTGCGTTTCCATAGCGACATAGTCTCCGTGGGGGGTTTGTGTGTGTGTGTGTGTGTGTGTGTGTGGGGGTCGGTCAAGTCCAAGAGTGGGAAGTTGGCTCTCTCAGGGTCACACACACACACACACTCATAGTTGTACGAGGTTCTCTTGTGCTCGTATTCAACACCAGCACTACAGCAGGTACCTCTTCTCAGTCCCAACACATCATTGATATCTGCTTCCAATTCTGCGAGCGTTTCCTCTCTTTATCTATTTCTGAATAATAAGTGTAATAAGTTTTGCCAGGGCCACAGATTGTCGCACAAAGCCGGTGTTGGTCTCACCGGGTTGCCTTGCTCGTTGGCTCCATGTGGAAGGCAGCCAGCCTTCAGAGTGAGAAAGCCAACCATCCGCCCAGAACTAAAACCCCTTGCAGCCGCTCAAAGCAATTTTCTGGCTATTTTGTTGATTTAATCCCTAGTTTGTGATGCTTGGCCACTTGGTTGTTGTGTAGGTGTGTGTGTGTTTGTTTGTGGTTGGCTTATGGTTGTGTCTATGTGGTGTTGCACACTATTTTGCATAGTGTGTGTGTGTGTGTTTGTCTCATGTTTGTGTATGAGCAGGCTTATGGTTGTGTCTATGTGGTCTTGCACGCTGTTTTGCATAGTGTGTGTGTCTAAGTGTGTGTGTGTGTTTGTGCACACTTCCATGAGCGTAGAGTGTGAGTTGTGGCGGGTGAGTCTGGTGGGGTTGAGGAGGGCAGTGGGGGAGAGGGAGGTTAGCTCCCTGGCACCCCTGAGGGCCAGATCGTAGCTTAGCTTCCCATCAGCAGGCTGCATTAGTCACATTAGCACTTCCCCAGCACGTACATCAGAGAGGCTCCCAGCCCTGCCTGTCTCACCAGGGGACAGGGAGGCTGAGATGGGAGTGAGGGTAGAGGGGTGGTGGTTCGAGCTGTGGAAGCCATCCAGACAAAGTCCTCCTGATCTGTCTGTATGCCTAAAGGTGCTCAAAGGCACCATCTTGAGGAGATTGAGAAGCTCCCCTGCCGGAGGACCGCCAGCCGAGACAGAGACTACTACCGCCAGCCTGACCTAGATGCTTCTAGCAACCTTTTACTGAACTGAAATCTAATGTAAATCCGCTCGGAGGAGGCTCATGCTGGGAATAAGATGGTTGAAATATGTTGTGCCGTCGTGTTGCTGCGATCAGCACTGGTGCCTTTAACGTATTATTCACGCTGTAAACCATAGGATGTCTAGGATGTTTGATGTTCGTACCAGTTGCTGTCGCTCTACTCAGAATCTGAGCAGCACGTGTTGTGCAGGTAGGAGTGTCAGCATCTCCAGCAAGCTGTGGCCTGAAATCATCTCAACAGTTACCACAACCCAAGTCAGGCACTATACAAGTCAATACGTAGTGAACAGTGCAGCTGTGAGGACAAGGAGTTAAACTCAAAGCCTTCATTTAACGTATTGATAGCCCTGTCATTAAAAACAGAAAGAAAACGAAAACAGGACTCTGTTGTAGGTCAGAACATGTTTAGTTCAGACTTGGAGAGAGCTCTTTAAATTGAGCGGTAAAACAAGTTTATTTAATCTCAGGATGAAAGAGTGAAAAAATAAATGGAAACCACAAATCCAACCATCAGCAGATTTATTTTCCAGGCCGTTGCTTTTTAAAAGGAACCTTGTGTCTGCATCAGATCCTTGTGAAACAGCACCAATAACCTCAGGTGCAGGTAGCGCGAGTCACATTACTAAACGAAGTGGTATGGGGGCCGGGAAATGCTGAAAACGAAGGAAAGTTGCTTTCAGCGTCTTTTCACAGATGGTCCAACCCAACTACAGCTATTAATCTTACAGGAGAGGGGCTGAGGTTTTGGCTTGCAGGTGGAAACTGTGTTGAAGGTCCCACTATTTAAATCACCCCTCCCTCACTCCCACCATGCAACCATACAGGTGTGACCTGCTGTTTGTGGCAGCCTTTGGCAGGAACCATTGTTCTGGGAGTTAGCCCTCAGAGCCTCAAGGTTACCCGCAGCCTCTGGTTTAATTGCTGCTCTTGGTTCTCGGAGGAACGGTAAGAAGAATGACCGTAATGATGCCATCTCCTCCACGTGGAGACGACTCTCAGCCGGTAGAAAAGTGACCCGAGGTGGTCCTTTGTTGAGGGACAGAAGTGGAAGGTGAATTACTTTTGTAGAGTGGAGACTTCTGCATTTCATTGTACCTATGGGCCCTTGTGTTCATGGGCGGGCACTTCTGTTGAGTCCACGCTATAAGACAAGGGCACGCCATAGAATGGAAGAGCAGTATGATTCTGTTATTGTTATATTGTGCCATACTTTTTATTTGTATGGAAGATGAGAGTGTCAGTGTGAGCATTGGCAATAAAATACATAACCCTAACCCTAACCCTAACCCTAACAAATAGATTTAAATTTTATTTATATTTTGTGTTGCGTTCATGTGTTTCATGTGGAATTGGACTAGACTTAGAAATGGATTCCACCATTTTTCTGAGAAAAATTCCGAAATAGTCAATAACTAACTTACTGAGTTTGCTTCTTTTTCTCAAAGGGCTTCACCCCACCAACAGACAAGTCAGAACCGCCAATCTCTTTCCCTCTGGGCTGACGTCCTGGTCGGTGATAGGCTCCTGTCGTCATGGGGATGAAGAACATCCTGCTGGGCCTGGTGGGCGTGGCCTTCCTCCTCCAGCTCTCCTCAGCCGGCCTGGTCAAGAAGGTCCTCCGTCACCGTAGGGAGACCCTGGCTCCCCGGTCCCAGGAGAACCTGACCCTGCCCCACCCCGACCAGCCCGTGGTCTTCAACCACGTCTATAACATCAACGTCCCCACCACCTCCCTCTGCTCCGTGGACCTGGACTCCCCCGGCGGCACAGAGGTCAAACACAAGAGGGCGTCGTCGGACGTCCAGAGCACAGAGCAGCTGGAGCAGACGCTGGACGGCGACAACCAGATCGTGTTCACGCACCGCATCAACATCCCCAAGCAGGCGTGCGGCTGCGACAACCATCTGCCTGACATCAAGGACATCCTGAACCGACTGGAGATGCTGGAATCTGAGCTGTCCAGCCTGAGGGAGCAGTGCAGCAGCGGGGCGGCCTGCTGTGGAGCTCCTGTGACGGGTAGGAACATGTTGTTGTTGGCCTAGAGGTGGCTCCGTGGTGGTTCAGTGGGTAGGAACATCTAGTGTTGTTGTCTGGATACCTCAGAAGCCTGGGGTATTGAAATCTGGTGCAGATGCTGAGTTCCTATATTCTCTCTATGTCTGGGTGGGCTTTGGCTTCCTGTCACCTCTAAAGGCAAGCAGGTTAGGCTTGTTGAAGATCTGAATATTATCTATAGGAGTGAATGATGAGTGTGTATGCCCCTGTAGTGGATTGGCATCCCATGAACACTCTGCCTTGTTCCAACTCTATAATACAATATGCTCTATTACCCCTCTAATTGAATAGTTTTATCCTTGTGGTGTTTGGGAACATACACTTAACCTCTCTGTCATGCCTTCAGGCGAGGTGGCCACCAAGCCCTACTGTAACGGCCGCGGGAACTGGAGCAGCGAGACCTGTGGCTGTGTGTGTGAGCCAGGCTGGAAGGGCCCCAACTGCACCGAGTCCGAGTGCCCCAACGATTGCCAAGACCAGGGCCGCTGTCTGGACGGCAAGTGCGTGTGCTTCGAGGGCTTCGACGGGGACGACTGTAGCATGGAGGTCTGCCTGCCGGACTGCGGGGACTACGGCCACTGCATGGAAGGCTCCTGCCTGTGCGAGGATGGCTTCATCGGGGAGGATTGCTCCCAGACCAACTGCCTGAACAACTGTCTGGGCCGCGGCCGCTGCGTGGAGGACGAGTGCGTGTGCGACGAGCCATGGACCGGGTTTGACTGCTCCGAGCTCATCTGCCCCAACGACTGCTACGACCGTGGCCGCTGCGACAATGGCACTTGCTACTGCGACGAGGGCTTCACCGGAGAAGACTGCGGTGAGCTCACATGTCCCGGGAACTGCAACAACCGCGGCATGTGCGTGAACGGCCAGTGCGTGTGTCATGTCGGCTACAGTGGCGACGATTGCTCCAAGCTCACGTGTCCCGACAACTGCAATGAGCGCGGTCACTGCTTCAACGGCAAGTGCATCTGCGACCCGGGCTTCGAGGGCGAGGCCTGCGACATCCTGTCCTGCCCGGACAACTGCAACCACAGGGGCAAGTGCGTGAACGGGGAATGCGTGTGCGATGCGGGGTACGAGGGCGAGGACTGCGGGGAACTGTCATGCCCCAACAACTGCCTGGACCGCGGCCAGTGCGTCAACGGCCTGTGCGTGTGCGACCACGGCTTTGCGGGCGAGGACTGCGGCATCAAGACCTGCCCCAAGGACTGCATGGGGCGTGGGGAGTGCGTCGACGGGCGGTGCGTGTGCCTGGGCGGCTTCACGGGCGTGGACTGCGGCGAGCTCACCTGCCCCAACAACTGCCTGGAGCGCGGCCGCTGCGTCGACGGGCTGTGCGTGTGTGACGAGGGCTTCGCGGGCGAGGACTGTGGGGAGAAGACGTGTCCCAACAACTGTCTGGAGAGAGGCTACTGCGTGGACGGGAACTGCGTCTGCTTCGAGGGCTTCACGGGGCCGGACTGCTCGCTGCTCACCTGCCCGGGAGATTGCCAGAAACAGGGCCGCTGCGAGAACGGTTTGTGCGTGTGCGACGAGGGATTCATCGGCGAGGACTGCTCCGAGGGTGAGATACACTATGGAAATGGTTACAAATGAAAGTACATATAGCAGGAGCTAATGGTCAGGCTTTGAGTCACTTATGCATCATTGTAACTAACACTTCTCTCATAAGATAAGATACGAAGACTTTATTGATCCCAGATGGGAAATTAGGAAGTGATCAAAAAATGCTGAGAAAGCTGATATTCTTGGATATGGGAGCTAAAGTGCAGCTTCTATACATGTTTTAGAAACAGCATTACTGGTACGTGGAAATGTATTTATGGTGCAATTGATACCAAACAGCATGATACAGTTTCCAATATAATGAGGTGGAGGTTGCAAATTAGAAACTAAATATGAAATACTACGTACTAAACAGAAGATTTAACGTCACATGAGTTATTTCTACTGACAAATCCATCCTGGGGAGACACTTGTACATGGCAGCTTAAAATGTGTTTTCTGTTCGCATTCAGTCAGTTCTTCCTCTGATAGTAAACGACATATGCTCTGGGGTTTTCCATGGGGCCTTGGGCTCAGTGTGAACTAATGATTCGTTTTCAAGTATTTTCTGCACCATCATGGGGAAAAAGTTGAAATGCGATCGGTAAACAGGCCTCTGTTTGCACTCAAATACCCAACTTCAACCAGAAAGTAGCATCTGGTAGGCCTCGTAAGTCCCCAGATCAAAGAGGGTCTTGTACCACTAAAACACGTTAATAGTTGTCTTAAGGTTTAAAGACCTCTGTGGTAATTCCCATAGTTTGCTGCTGTAACACACCTACGTTAAGGAGTAGGCTTTCATTTTGGCCTGGACTTGGTTCTCTGAAGAGAATGTTTTGTCATTTATTTAAATAGTGCTTTAGTAAAAACTTATAAACATAGTAAATCTCAATCTTGTTTCTACAATTTACAATTGTAATTTACAATAAAAAATTTTTTACAGTGAATAATCATAATAATAAATTGTAATCATTTTCACTCAAAGACACTTTACAAAGGCAATGAAATACAATGAAAATCACATTAAAACAAATTTAAAAACACTTCCCTGATGAATCCCTATTCCCTAACATCCACATCTCTCATGGGCATTCTCCAGTCTCGCCCCCCAAAGACCTGACGGTGGTGGGGGTGAACCCCGAGACGGTGGACCTGTTCTGGACCAACGAGGTGGTGGTCACAGAGTACCTGATCACCTACGTGCCCACGGCCATCGGGGGTCTGGAGCTGGACATGCGGGTCCCTGGTGACCAGAAGGCAGCCACCATCAAAGAGCTGGAGCCCGGCGTGGAGTATCTGATCAGTGTGTACGCCATCCTGAAGAACAAGAAGAGTATTCCAGTCAGCGCTCGTGTGTCCACACGTAGGTCCTACCATCCTCTGGGGCGTTCTGATGAAAGCTGACTGCCAGCTGCCAGCAAGGGTTTTATTGTGAAAGGTGCAGCTGCATCGCAGGGAAAAAGGCATAGAGAAAACAACTGTAAAATACTTGTATTGCTTATAATCTACAACAAATTGACAAACAATACTGCATCTTTCACTGTATTTGAGTCAAATGTATGAAATGTGTCAGATGCAAAACATGCATCAAATGTCAATGATGTCGTTTTCAAAGAAATCCGGACTAAAGATAACATGGCATGGTATTACTTCTGCTGATGTGGTGGGGTTCCTATTAACCGGCTCACACCTATCCTCCTCAGATCTTCCCGAGCCCGAGGGACTGAAGTTCAAGTCGGTACGGGAGACGTCGGTGGAGGTGCAGTGGGACCCCCTGGACATCCCCTTCGATGGCTGGAACCTCATCTTCAGAAACACTGTGAGTCGTTCTGCTTCCCACGTCACGATAATGGATCCTGTGTATTACAGAAGCCAGTGGAAACTCAGAAAGCCGGCCACAGCCTGTCATTATCTGTGTTTGCCTTTGGAAACCCTATATGTCCCGCTGGAGAGCGCCGTTTTGAAAGTCAATAATTGCCTAATGCGTATGTATGTCAACCGGAATAGCCATCGTGTGGAAAACAGCTTAGCGGAGTCTTCGTACGAGAACTCAGTGAGCAGTCGCACGTATCAAAGCTTTCTGGGCAGGCGGCTCAGACAGTAATTGCGGTGTTTGTTGAAGGTTTTGTTTTCCTTCTGAAATGCTTCTAGAAACTTTTATGTTTAAGGTGCTGAAAACAGAAAGCACCATGGTCTGTTACTCTGTTAGAGAGAAGAGTTTTTGGGTGTCAACAGAGGAGGGGGCCTGTTCAGTTGACACCCAAACGCCACCCAAGGAGCTTGGATGTGAAAGGCGCTGTATGATTTGGCGCCGGGGCTGCTGGTCTCTGTAATAACGGTTGATGTCCTGTGGTTTGAGACGTTGTGTGTTGTTCTGCTGGCAGAAAGAGGATAACGGGGAGATTCTGAACGCCCTGGGCCAGCCCGAGACCACCTTCGAGCAGTCGGGCCTGGGGCCGGGCCAGGAGTACGAGGTGAAGCTGGAGGTAGTGAAGAACAAGAGCCGAGGGCCACCCGCCTCCAAGAACATCGTCACCCGTGAGTCTCATCCACGCTCAAGACCTCATAAGCAGCTTTATGTCCTCTCTGGTTTCACTCACTTCTAGCTTGTTGTTTTGAAACAAGTACGCAGACATGTTGAAATGTACAGTTAATGATTGATTGATTCATTGATTCATTGATTCAACCACACTCAGATACAAGCATGATACAGCATGAATACTCATTATCATGAGTATTCATGAATAAGTTAGCCTGTATCTAAAGGCTGTTAATATGAAATCATAATTCATAATAATAATAATAATAATAATAGTAGCTGTAACAATTTCATAGTACAAAGTGGTGAGAAGACATTAAGAAGAACATATTTAAGTGATTTGTGTGGACACCAAGCAACCAACCAAACTCACACACTGAGAGTTAAATGAACAATGGTCATTACTCATTACAGTCACTACATCAATCTGATGTTCAATTTCACATGTCTATCATTAATGACATTTGCCTTAAATGACCATGAGCTATTGAAAATGTCATAATTCAATAAGCATTAGAGGACTTTTTTCAAAAACGCAGACCCTGTCATTTCCGATCCTAATTCCTGCGTAGTTTATGAGCGGGGAAATAATCCTTAAAGCTCTCTCTTTAGCCGCTCCAAACGCCAGCGACGGGAGGAGACGAGGTTTCCAGAAATACAGGTTCTTGAAGGGCTGGATCAGGCCTGCCGACGCTCCGTGCTAAACGAGAAACAAGCTTGACAATTTGAAACCTGCGTTCCACATTCACCGATGGCTTATCCCTGCCACAGGTCTACTAAAACCACTGCTGCCAAGCCTGAATGGTCTGCTCATTAAGTTTCACTGCAGAGATGTGATTTAGAGGCGAGAACGAGAGAGGCCGTATAGATTTCACTCTCTTATTGTGGGGATTTCTGGAGAATTCAGTCTCCATCTGTCCGTCACTGTGAAGCCTTAATGGTTTGTAACAGAGGAACGTTGGGGTTTAGGATCGATATGAACAGCGGGGACATACTTTACACTTCACCTGGTGAGAGCCGCCAGCCGCTGGCTTCCAGGGGCCCGGAGAGACCTGTTAACACAGCGGGGCGCTGTAAACACAGGGCCAAACGCAGAGCTAAGGTGGGTTTCTGTGGAAAATAAAAAAGGCTTAAGTGGAATAATACTCTGTGGACCTCTGGGGGTTAACACAAATGAAAATACAGCAGTTCTAATATGTGGAGAAACTGTTCTA
>OMKP01047199.1:0-13032 GCA_900302375.1 Bathygadus melanobranchus | reverse complement strand
GACACACCAAACTTCTCCAGTCGTGATTTCACCCGGAAATACAATATTGGGAGTCGTCCCGATAGTTGGGACAAAAAAACGACAATAGTTTAACAATAATCAAATTATTATTTACGCGATGAGAGTTGTCGTAGACCTTGTGCCTCGTCGATTTCTAGTTGAGGTCGATAGTAAAATCGTGCCACATATTCCTACACAATAAAGGTCCCATAAACAATAGGACCTACATGTTTAAATAAAGTGGCTATTCCGTTGGCATTGTCCGACAATATTTACCTCGCATGCCCACCGTCCGTTTATTAACCTACAATTTAAACGATAACACGACCGAAGTTGTCAATAGGCCACGTGAATTTTCTCTCGCAAGCTTTAGTCTACATTAAATGGCTGCATGGTGTAGAATTTTGCTGCCCCCTTGTGTTCAGCTATATAGAGATATACGTACCCGTGCTTCATACGCACACAATGTCTGTTTCAATCATGAAATTGGCAAAAACTATGTATAAATGTAGTGGATTGGTTACATGTTATGCTCTATATTCCACCTAACTATCCTTTCATCCATCCATACATACATGTCATACCTCATTAGTTTGTAGGCCTGGGTGAAAGATTAATACAAGCATGTTACCATGTCCCTTGAATCATCTTTGTCTTACCAGACATATCAACACATAACAGTGACACATAACATTATAGCATTGTCTTTCTATACATGTCTTACTATTCATAAAATACATACAGACAGATATTTTTCATGTTTATGATCCCTCATATTTTGGTGGAAAAAGATTGAGTTTGTTGCAATTCAATGGAGAAGCCGACCTTTCATACCACATCTCTGGCTCTGTTGCGAGACACTTGATTTTTTATTTAATTGTCCATGCTTGCACATGTGTTCCACCTCCTGTTTTTACAGCATATGCCTGGGGGTCCATATGCCTTAAAGTACAATTAAACCGTATTATTGCCACGTGTATAACCTCATTGATATTTACATAATAAGACGTTATTGGCGTTTATTAGTTTTACTTTTCACAAAAAAAGAGTTGCATACTACCGTGCCACAAGGGGGCAGCAAAGACACAATAGTTATTAATCACGAGTCATGCGGCGTACCTTCTCAGTGTGTTACCTTCATGACAATCTCAGTGTCTAAAACAATGCTAAACAACTCTGCTCAAAGGCAACGCCATGTGCACTCTGGCCCTGAATACAGCATGGTTCAATTAGAGTCCCCCCTTCTTATTCGATTAAATGTAACCTAAGCAATTCAAACGTTCACTATGCATAATCTCATCACGGATGATAAGCGTGTAATAAAAAGCACACTGGACTTGAAAGGGCACTTCAATAGAATGCGTATAAGTATGGATATCAAAATATAATCATATAATCATTTGCTTAATTGGTAGCTTTCTCCAAGAGGTATGTAATTGCTTGAAGGAAACACATTCATGGCAACTGAAATGACTGGATTGTAGGGACCAGCTTGGGGCCCCTTTCAAAGACTATATTAATCTCAAGTGTTGGTCAGTCAGGATGTAGGCCTATTCATCGCTGGCTGTTAACTACATTTGTTTAGATGCGAATTATAGGCATTCGCCTGTACGAATTAATGTTTACGATGAACACGGCCGTCCAATGACTGTAGTTAAAATCTCAAAATTATGTTTCCCAATGGCTCCCCGGGCTATGACGACACACACGAACAACGTTATGGCTCGATGCCCAGACATTTTAACCACAGGCTACAGGCATGTCATTTAGATATGCAATTTAACAACATGGTGCAATATCGGGATGAATTAATTTTCGTCCTGAAATACTTTCAAGTGGACTAATGGCCTATATCGTCTATATTGTAGGCATATCCTCTCGCCAAATTTGCGGAAGTTTTTGTGGGGGCATATGAAAGGGAAGGGGTTTAAAAATAGACTCAATCAAGTCATGATGGGAAACGCGTTCCCATTTAAAACCCGACAAAGCAATTTAGAGTTCCCAAGCAAGAGGGGGAAGCGCTTTATCGCACACTTCCCAGTACAAGCTGACCGGTTCCGCTTCATGCAGAGTGGGGCGGGTGGGGATAAAGGTCAGCCTTAATAACGTGAGTCTTTGCAACATATAGCCGAGGCCTAATTCCCAACGCAATAACCTAAATTATTCCAGCAGGTCACGGGGCACTAAGGTGAAACATTTACCATAACGTAGGGCTAATTATAATATATATTTTAACCGATTTACAGTTTGGAATTTTCATGTTTGGATTTGGCATGCGGCGCGTCATGTTTAATGTCTTGGCAACGGCGAACCTTGACATTTCGGTGTCCGTGGCCCCCATTGTTGCACGGGGGGCAGAGAGAGGTCGGCAGGAGATGCCGCTGCAAGAGAGACAGTTGATGCTCATCTTGCGTATTTATAGACACGTTATTCATATTTATTTTTATCCCTTTCGGCCAGAGTTGGCCCAGTTTACAACATTCATCCGCGTGTTTATAAATACCGGCGCTGTATCTAAACACACACATTATAGTTATTTGGGGTTGTTAAAGAATAATTTAAGGCAACGTAGGTTTGTATCTCGAGTTGTCATTAAGATAGACATCTGTGTTTAGTGAAAACATCACGTATCACCATGACAGGTTGATTAGATTGGAGATCCACCAAAGGTCGCGTTAAACAAAAGAAACAATCCAAAGTTTGTAACGTCATGGGACAGAGGAGCAATCCAGCGACAGAATTAACTTCTATGCTGGAAAAAGGAAAAAACCCACATTTTTGAACAATTGCCGGGTTTTCTGCGAATCAAATCTTTGCATATTTTCCTGTTTTGAGTTGGTGTATAACAAACACTGGTGACCCTACTCTAGTTTTCAATGGTGCTGGGCTGATCTGTGGCTCTGCTTGGAAACGGTTACTCTTCATTCTCAAACATTCTCAAGGATCCCTGGAATTCAATTGTGTTCACGCATTTGGGAAACCGGTAACCCTGCGTGTGACACGACGGGTCACGTCGTTGTGCCCTATCTCGTGCAGCTGCCGCAACGCTACAACCTGCAAACCGGGTGAACACGTAACACGCACTCATGAGGCAATACCGGCTCTGGACCGTAACACGCCCGACGCGTCGCATGTAAGGCCTACTGTAGGTGGAAGAGCGAGGGTCAAATGTGGGTGTTCCGTGAACGCTCAACGGAAGGACGCACGCAAACCACACATTACGTTTTTACACCTTTAACCTCAACGGCGGCAAACATTAACCTTGAGGATTATTATCCATCAGAGGTTACAACACGAGTTATGGGTGGACTGTATCAGCACGCTCATTCATATTCACACATATAGGCCTACATAGCCTATATTTGGATAACATGCGCCATAAAACGGCACTATAAAATCACCTTGACAGGTGATGGATGGAGGCGTTACATAGGCTTATTGTATGATTCATTCATTAATGAATTAATGAATTACAATTAAAACAATATCTCAACAAGAGTTTGTTAAACGTTAGTGGTGATTAAAATAAAGACATTTATTTCATCAGTCATCTTTTACTCCTGCTGCAGTGAGAAAGTTAAGGGCACCTTCAGGCCTAATATACGTTAAAAAGAATAAAACAACAGGCGAACAAAAAATAAAAGTTTTAGCTCCTGCTCAATTAACAAGGCGTAATTCTATTGCTCTTATATGGTAATGACGCGTCGTGTCGCTAATCAAATAAGACCTATTCACCGTCCAATGAACCCGACTAACCCTAACCCTTTTAGGCCTATATAATTCATACAGGCAGGTAACCCCCTACTTAAATAGTGGGTTACCTGCCTGTATAGGCGAATTGTGCTCGTATTAATAAATACGATGTATATAAATATTATTCAGATTATTATGGCGCCAGCGGTGCGTGGTAACTGCCTCACATGAACACTTTAAACAACGTATATCTCTCACGGGCCTCTACGACATCCTGTATGCTGGCGTGTTGTTTACCGCCCGCGTGAACCGTTCACCTGTAATTCTGCGCTCACGTGCACACCTGCTGCACCCCGGCTTTTGACATATAATCGCATGTTGCCGTGTAATCCAAGTATGTGTCTGAGTGCGTGCGTGCGTGTGTGTGTGTGTGTGCGTGTGCGCACCCGTGTGCGTACGTGTGTTTATGAGTGTGTGTGTTTGAAGGTTTGCAGGTGGGGCCTCAGTGCATATTGTACGTCAATCCTATAGCTATACGCCTACCAACACAACACACATTTACATTCATACTTACCCAGCAGGTAAAGTTAGCACATGCCAGTGTCTTCTATGTTGTTTCTGTCTTGCTGATGCATAACATAAATTATTGTAATGTTATGCCTGCACATTAATTCGGTTGTGACCAACGAGTTACATAATATAGCCTAATATCCCGGACGAGTAACTGTGATGAATCCTTTTTTTTTTTTTTTTTTTGGTAAATCATTTGTATTTATTATTTTTAGAAAAGTGTTTAGAATACACTTGCCTTTCAAATGCGCCCTTATCTCCTCCGTGTTTACAAAACATTAATGTGAGGAAGCAGAGAGAAAATATACACGGCTCCCTTCCAGGCCTGTCTTGACGCTCCCGAGGATTAAGATGTCAGAAAAGACGTTGCTGCACGCTGCAGTGAAAGTTGTTTGTCTCTGCTTGCCGGGTTTAATCCATAGCCTATTATTACAGGGAGGTTATTAAAACAAACTGCTAGAGCACTATAACGCCGCGAATGAGAGCGAATGACAAACAATAACGTCTGTATTCATGTCAGAAAGGTGGGTAACTGCAATATATAGCCCTTTTGATATTGGCAGGAATAATAATAGCCCCAATTTGAACGAACATAGCTCTAACAGTACTAGATAGAGCTAAAGAGATCCATTAAAGCACACGAGGTATAAAAGCATAGTTTCAATATCTAAGCACAGGTTTGTATATTTGTTTGTAGGCTATTGGGTAATTTTGTGAGTAAATCTATGTTGATAAAATACATCGAAATATGTCCGATCATCGTGTTGCTCATTGCGCAAATTGTTCAATGTCAAGTTATTGATATTCAATTATGCCTCATATTTTCGGCAATAGGACTATGCATATTTCGTACAGGCCTATTTTGAGCCTTTCAAAACATTTGCATTTGGAGCTAAATCACAGTGGGCCCAATGAAAGCAGAACAGCTGTATTGCGACGCATGGCCTCATAATAGCTTGCAGATAAAATGTCCGTATGTGTTGCTTGTGTCATGTGAGAACAGGCCTACATCTAACTGGGCAACAGTAGCTCAGGGGGTAGAGCGGTTGTCTGTGCAACCGGAAGGTTGCCGGTTCGATCCCCGGCTCCGCCTAGCTAATTGTCGAGGTGTCCCTGAGCAAGACATCTAACCCTAATTGCTCCCGACAAGCTGGTTGTTACCTTGCATGGTTGACGGTCGGTGTGTGAATATGTGAATATGTGAAGGTGAGGCAATATAAAAGCGATTTGGTTAAAAGCGCTATATAAATGCAGTCCATTGCAGTCCATTAGACTCATACAAGAATGTGTCGATGTGATAGTTGCTGTAGAAGCACAGCAGTAGGTGAATTACACGCTCGGAATTGTGCGTCGGAGACTACAGCCTCCTTAGGTTTAGTAAATGCGGCCTACATAATGCAAAACACGTTTTTCTATACAGGCAGAATCATTTAGATGCGGAGAAGTTTAATCGGCCTTAACGAGGCCTAATAAAGAAGCTCGACAATGCTGAAAAAATAAATATATTATAAATTCAAATTCAAAATTATATATATATTTATATTATTAATTAAATGCCTCTGCAGGAATACTTTGAAGTTTGAAGGGGTAGCATTATAATAATAAGTATTACAGTACTTTTGATTACGCAAATAATTAGTAGTTATTATTAATGTAATTATTAATAGGCTATTATTGCATGGACTAAAACTTGTCCATGCAATTTGCTAAAACATGAGTTTTGTGTTTGATATGTTCGATGGCGCACCATAAATATGTGTGTGTAGGGCTAATGATTTATTCTCGTGGCGACCTTTCTGACCAGCATCATCTGGGATCGCCCCACGGTCAGGCCTTCCGACAAGCTTGCAGATGCATCCATCGACATTTAGATTAGCTGTTAATTATGTATAATTATTATATAAATATAGTGATAAAGAAAAAGAGAGCAAAGGGACAGAGATACTTTAAAACTGGTATTATTAGCCATCGAAAGGAAATCATAACATGATGAGCTATAATACTGTATTATACGTATATAAGCCTACCAATATTAATTTTATATAGGCCTATACCATTTCATTTTAGGGGGACATTAGGGGAATGTTAAACGGATCACCACGTTATGAATCTTTAAAAAAATAATATATTCATATTTGAATAGGCATACTTATTCAAACTTCGAATCATTTGTCTAAGGGCCTATCTTAGATATATATCTATCTATCGTAAATTATATCAATCAAATAGCGAACTAAACAGCATCAAGAATAACAAATTATGTCATGATCATGGAATTACTTTAAGAAATACACGTTTATTAAGAAATTCACAAACCTAGAAAAGAGGGAAAGTGCTAATTAGAATTAAACATGGTCCCAGGTGGATGAGACAATACAATTACGTTTATTTAAAAAAAGAGAAAAATAAACAAAATCTGGCACCGGATAATGAAATGTTAGCCTACTAATTCGTACGTAAGTCCGAGGTCAAACGTTTAGAAAGCCATTTAACACTGACCTTTAAATAGCTATAGGCTAATCAGAATGTTTGCTTTTCCCAGCTTCACATTTCCTAATTTTAGACAAGGCTCAAAACTTACATAAAAAAAGGTATTTGACTCACCGGTCAAGCCCGGTGTGTAGTATCAATACAGCCTGAGTAGAAATATGATAGAATAACATGTAATTGTGATTACACCTAATCTGATTTTGAACGTTTCATTTGGCAATGGTAAGTGAGACGAAGTGCGCATAGGCCTATGGCAGACCCATGGAGGTCTTTACGCATCAACAACACACAACTGGAAATGCTTCAAGAATATCTTTTGACAAATGTTTGAAAACACAATATAGACTACAATAAAGCAACAGCACGTCTTTCAATCCAAGGGGGGAAACAAGAGCGTAAAATAGCTCCCAAAAGTTCTGCTACCTCAAAGTTCCCGGCGGCCGCTCTTCTTCACGACCTCCATTTTAATACTCTCAGCATCAACTCCTGCATATTCCCCCATTAGTTCATCATTACTTAAATTGGACCCAAGAGCTCGTCACGATTGTCACTCCACAAAAAAAACCCTCTGTATTCTGTGTTTTGAAATAACTCTAAGTCTCCTTGTTTCAGAGTCCTTGTTTCAGAGACAACATTTGGTGGCACTTTAAATATCAATCCTCGTGTGTAACGCCGAGTGTTTGCTCTCGTGGTCCCAGTAAGAACAGTGCATCATGGACAGCTCGGCGGGCTGGCGGGAGCAGGCGAACTGGAGGCCCGCTGCTCCGTTGTTTGAGGAGACAGGAGGAGGCGGCGCCGCGGTAGCGGGACTCAGCTGCTGCGGGTGGTGAGAGTGCGCGTGGTGGTGGTGGTGGCTCATGCCGTTGTAAGAGTTCACCATGCTGGGTAGAGCCATGCTCTGCACGCGGGAGTACGGGTTGTAGGAGGACGGCGCAGACAGCCCTTTCACGTTGACGGGGCTCACGTTGCCACTGGCCATCTGACAGGACGTGTAGGACATTGGAGTAGGCGGCTGGCCCAGCGACCAGGAGTTGTTCATGAAGCTGGATTGTAGGTACTTGGGAGGCGAGAGATAGCCGTAGCCATCACCACCGAAGAGGGACTTTCCAGGCTGGAAGTGGGTCGGTGGAGGTCTGTATGGTCGCTTCATCCTCCGGCGTCTCCTGTAGTTTCCTTTCTCGAACATGTCCTCACACGCCGGATCAAGGGTCCAATAGTTCCCCTTTCTCTCCCCTCCGCCTTCCCGGGGGACCTTTATGAAGCACTCGTTTAGACTCAGATTGTGTCGAATACTGTTTTGCCAGCCCTTCTTGTTTTTCTCATAGAAAGGGAATTTGCTGATAATGTACTGGTAAATACCGGACAGGGTGAGCCGTTTTTCGGAACTCTCCCGAATCGCCATGGCAATGAGAGCGACATAGGAATATGGGGGTTTCTGGGACGGGTCCGTCTTCTCCGAAACCTTCTCCTGGACCGGTTCTTCTTTCGGCCGCTCTTTCTCCTTGGTCGTGTTGGTATCGTGGACCATCAGTGTCATTGCGTCATCTTCTGGGTTTTGGTAAGCAGCCATCATTGCGCACTTCAAAGCAACAACAACAAATCCAGCAAGTAAATATATAGAAAAAAATATTGAAAAGTATTTGCATGTACGTGCGTAAAACCAATAGCTATTTGTGCCAAAGCATCCAGATGCCCTTAAAGTCCCCACAAAAATATCTTCAAATGACAAAAAACAGCGCTGCGTAATTGCTGTTTTGTGGAAATAGTTGTGAGGATCGATCGTAGATATATACCTACTTTCTTCTCCCTCGAACAGATTTGTCCAAACTGGTTTGTAATCGAGGCGCAACCCAAGTTGTGGTCTCGTGCCACAGTTAGCCCATCCCTTTTCACTTTCCTTCAGCTCCACACACAGGCTGCGTTTACTGCGCGCAGCTTTCCACAGAGCGACGTAGAGCCTTGTGATTTGTGTAGGCTGCCTTTTGGGGTCCGCCTCCGTCGGTTGCTCCGAACGGAAAATAACACGTTCCTTTCAAGATATGGAGAGAAATACACAACCGAAATTAATCTCTGTATATAATTTAAAAAAGACAACAGCGGCGGCGAATTCTTTTTCAATTTCAGATCGAATAGACGTTTTCTTCTTTTCTGCGCGCCACATTGCAGTAAGAACATGTATTTTAATTCACAATGGAACTATTTAAAATTATTAGGGCAACATACATAATAATTAGAAAGAAAGAAAGAAAGAAGAAAATACAGAAAGAAATAAAGATTTTAAAATAAATCAATTCCAGCCTTCTCACGGTGGCGCAGGTTAGACATATGTTAATATAGGCCTAATATAGGCCTGTTTTTATATCAAATAGATTGCAAATACTTGATAACATTGGAATGATTAAAAAAATGTGAAATGGTCGCTTCATATTTTTGTACTGGTTTGGTATAGGATACGCAATGATTTTGAATAATATAGGCTAATATTTTTTCACATTTAGCTGAGTGTCACCAGACGTTAGTGACTTAGCCTACGTCAATAGCATACACCTCAACTTTATCCGTGCTCAAGTTTTATTTGCTAACGCAAGAATGTGCACAGCGCCAAGAAAATCTGGATTGATAGTGCCGCTTAATTAGTTCTCATTGCACGGGAGATGTATGAAGCGGTATACATTTCACCGGCCACCCATGCAGGATCCGTAGCCTCTCTCTGGGAGTAGCATACTTTGGGAGTCTGTGCAGGTGGGACAGCATTGGCATGTGTGTCATCGCCCGGCATCGGCCCCCAGTCTGCGGCCGGGGCCGCCGGAGAGAGAGAGAGGCCCCGGCCAGCAAGAGAACAGCTGAGCTGAGATGAGTGCCAGCCATCTCTCAACGTGCAATTACCAGAGACCCAGGGCGGTATAGAGTGTTTGTAGAGTTAAATGTCACTTTGTTGTTCTTGTCTTAATATTTTCTAACTAATCTAAAACCAATCTAAAAAAACACACTGTTTAAAGTAGTTTCCGTGATGATACCATCTATGTGAATTGGGTTCATGCCTAGGCTAATTATAACACTTGGAAGATTTTTTTTGTAGAAATTACCGAACCGACCGTTAAGATATAGAAATAATCTAGACTACTGTAAGACTAACCTGACCTCTTAGCCCAATGATGAATGTCAATCTCACGGATGGCAACATGTTTGTGTAAAATGTGTCTAACTCTGTGGCATAATACAACATATTATAAATAAAATGTTATAGTTGGATTTCGACATTTTTCATCACATTATAAAACATTAATGTTGATACATTTACATTTACATTTACATTTAGAGCATTTGGCAGACTAAATCAAGTCTTAGCCTAATCATTTATGTTGGCTTTAAATTAAATAGTTCACACTTTATACATAATATAAATATTTACATTGCTCTTTAATGCAACAATTAAACATATTATAGGCTTACATAGGCCAACATACATTAGTGTTAGTGTGCGCCATAAAAACATGTTTGGATAGGTCAAGTATTTTGAGGTGGCTACCTCTAATAGTCAAGCTGTAGTATAGCTAGTATAGCTGTTTCTCTGAATGGTGAAATTGTTTCTTTTTATTTTTCGTTCCATAAAATTGGAGATCGCTTAATTTTCTCTTGCTTTCAAAACCCCCAGGCCGTGGAAATGCAGCCCAACACCAATAGAAAAATAGGCCTAATGAGCGGAAATGACTTAACTCTGCTAAACTCCAACCATAACCCGTTTAAAGTGCCATTCATCGGTCCTTTTATTCCTCTCTTTTTATTTCACTTTCTATCTAGAATTTAGAATATTGTCAGACCTATTGGTTCAGTTCAACATAGACTACTGTTTATAGGCAGCATGCATGTAGGCCTAGTAGGCATAGAAGAGACACAGGCCTGCATATAAACTAAAGTCTAAAATAAATCACTATTTTGCGTGTGAAGAAAAATAATACAAGCTCATGAGTATAGATTAACACAAATGTTGAAAAAATTTAAATAACGGAACTGTGGCCCCTTTACGCAGCAGTTGGGCCCACAACCAGGCTCCCTTTTATAGACTACCCCTTCCATTAAGTTTACGATTTTCAACCTTTTTTTAAACATATGATAAAATACAATTAAATTGGGAAAATATAGTTAGAACATATATTAGGCTATCCTCTTACCTTCGTCGAATTATAGGCTACTTTCTTTCACGTTTAGGATAACCTCCCTCCAAAGCCCTTCTGACCAATCAAGTTGTTAGAAAGTCCCACTCTGTCACCTGAGCAAAGCATCTTCACGAGCTGCCACGGCCACGCGCGTCACGTCACAACAAAGCCGTAAATAAACATGTTAAGAATCTGCAAACACAAGAGCCGTGTAACTTGAACTGATTGTGTGTTGAGGCGCCGAGGAATGTTAATTTGATGGTAGGCCTGGTCTGTTTTGCTTATTTACTGTAACATTGGGGATACGGCGTTCTGGTGAAGACCCCAAACGATTTGAATTTTAATTACTTTACTTGTAATTGTAACTACTGTTTGAACCTAATCTAGGCCTATAGGCCCTACTAAGTTAAACCTATCTAAACGAGATTCAACCAACAACGTTACAAATGTGTAAATACATAGTCCTCTCCTGGCCACCGACTTAAACGTCGGATAAACAACTTTGTATTATCATGTAAAAATGAATTGAGAGATAAGGAATATTTCCGGTTCTTCATAACATTAATACCATTCATCCTGAAATAATTTATTTTACGCCAGCGGCCCGCACAGAGTTGAGCGAGAGTGTCTTTATTATGAGATGAAGCGACTTTGTTTAATTCTTAAACAAACAGACCTACCCGCTTGATCCTCAACAATCAGGAGACAATAAGCAAAAGACTCAAGAAAACCCAAGGAACAACCTATTTGAAGTATTTTACATTAACAATATCTCTAAAATATAGCACGACTAGGCTACTAGTAGGCCTATTAATGCTATAATATTTATAATAGGCCTGTTATGCAATAGAAGATAGCCTATGTATGTTCTAACAATAATTTCAGCTGACACGTGTACGTGTGCTTTAAGCGTGTAAGAAGTGTTCATTCCTGTGTGTGTGTGTGTGTTTCTCTGTGTGTGTGTGTGTTACATCCTATAAGGCCCAATATAAAAGAAGAACGCGTTCTTATGCACTTAAAAAGAGTGAAATTCCTGTCTTCGCGCGCTTCCTGCCCTGACTCTGAAGCAAGGATGTTTATCATAGGGGAGGAGGAATGCGCTGGACGGATCCGCTAGGTCAGGTCCGTGACCGCGCACCGGGGCGAACCCACCCGGTAGAGGACCCGCGAGCAAATCGGAGTCAAATACAAAAGCAAATAGAAAAAAAATAAATACATAAATGACAATGGCCTTTTTTAAATGTTTGGTTTTTTTCATCATCATGACGTGACGAAACAACGTGCGTCACTATCATCATCGCACCATCGAATAACAGGCTAATAATAACATAATGAATAGGATATTGAATATGATAGTACGAATGTTAATAATTACAGGTCAATATACGTAGGCTACATATAATAATACATATCATTATAGGCTACATAAATCAATCATAATAATAGTTGCTTAATATTGATAAATTGCATATTGTCCGCAGTATAAATCCTATTGGGTCTCATCACATTAAAATCTGAACTAAAAAAATAAAAATGTCAATGGCTGGAGATGGATATTGAACATGGGATTTGAAAAGACACCCAAGATCAAAACAGAAATCATAACTGTATTACTCTTCTGAAATAGCTGATGTAAAGCAAAATATATTCAATACATTCTGTAGCAGAATGGAGGACATATCCTGTTAAAGAAGTGGTTATAAGGGTGTACGGTTATTGTTTTTGCACTTTTTAATTATCGTTATTTGCTTTCTGCCGCTTCCCAGAGAGGTTCTCTCAGATCATGTCAGACTGCACTGAAATCCATCCGTTGCTCTGTGTTCTACTGCATCCTGAGCGTGCATGTGCATGTCTGTGCACGTATGCTACGACATCATTTGTGTGCACAAAAAAAAATTCTGCACATTCTGAGTTGTGCATGGGAAGGTGTCTAGGATGGAGGTTTCTAATCCACAGGGTCAGTGGATGTGCCCTGCAGGGCTGCTAAGGCTGCAGGATGAGCCTGTCTCAGGCTCTTACAGTTTGATCTCTCTCCTCGCTGTTCTGTGGATCATTTATGATCATCTATGAGTGAGCCTGCATGCCTTTACACACGCAGGAAGACGGCAGGATCTCCTTCCAA
>OMKP01047190.1:0-13437 GCA_900302375.1 Bathygadus melanobranchus | reverse complement strand
ATAGAGTGCCAATCATCACTCTTGATTCAATCCCTGACAATGTTTATAATCCCCACCTCGATTGTAATGTGGTTCTCTAGGTGTAGCCCACGATCGTCCGCTGATCGCACTCTGAGGCGTGCGCCCGGGCGCTCTGGCGTTCGCCTACAAGCTAGTTTGCCTAAACGCCACGCACACAATCACCGGTTTTCCTTGCGGCTTGCCTGCTAGGAGTGGGTTGCCATGGCTACACAAAGAGGTGCGGGGGGGTTGTGTGTTCCAGCCTGCTATCAGCGGTGCTGCTGCTGCAGCAGAGTTCTGTCTTCTCTGGAGATCTGCTGCCGTCTTCCGTCACGGCCCATCTCCACGCAGGCTTTCATGTCGGCACACTACAGTGACATGCCAATTATGACTTAACACATTCAGGAGATGTAGCCGCTCCTGTCGTGCAAGGGGCGGGTCGAGGTTTCTGTGGCTGTTTTTTTTGTGTTAAATCCCCCCAGACGGAAATGATGACTTGACGATGTATTTTCAGAGATTATTAGCCTTTTTTTTTTCTCCTTGAGTGCTGATTGACCCAGTTTTCTCCCCCCAGACAAGATGGGGATTTTAGTTTCGTATCACAAGGGTGGAAATAATGACGATTTCATCACGGCAACATAGACAGAAGAATTGTCTGCCAATTTTGGGCCACTTCACCATCAGTTAAGCTGGAATGTCTGAGTTGTCTCACACATGAGGCGGGTGACATTTTAACAGATACGGAACAGCTGCGATCGCTACAACGGTCACAATGTTGCGCTGAGTATGGGATTTGAGCTTTGTAATGTATCACATTTCTCCATCGCCAAAATGGCTACCCTCACACAATGCTTTTCTTAGATGAACTGTGACCGGTCACTTCTCACGGGCTGAGGCAGGGCTCCTTCCAGGGTGGTCGGCGTCTGTGGGGGGGGTTTCCCATGTATTAAATTCATCCTCTGTGACCACATCTTTGAGGGTGACTGCCGCAAGGGAGGATCCGAGCGGGTTTACTTTGTGGTTAATGACCTCGTAGGAATAAAGAAGAAGATATTAGAAAATAGAAGAACATATTCTAGAAATTAACATTATATTAACAACACACAGAACAACATATTCTGTACGCTTCTTTATGGCATTTATTTATTTTCTATACTTGGAGTCTAGCTATTTGCGAAACCATGTCGTCGTGATCGCTGTGGTGGAACCGTGGATTCATGTCCATTTCAATCCAATTATTTCACGCATTGTAGGGCGTACAGGAATGTCTGCACCAGGAGCATGTGACTCCCATCAGCAGCGACGTGGACGGGGTTTCCTCGTGAGAGCTGTGGAGGGCAGGGGGATGAGAGGGATTTGACTGACGTTCGTATGGTTGGATGGACGTAATGTCTCGTTGCGCTGTGTGAAATGATGAGCTGTGTTTTGTGAGGGCTTAGGCGCCCTTTTTAATCCCGCGAGCTGTATTTGTTCTTCGTATAGGTCAATTTAGATGGCTTAGATTTGCCATGAAACATAATCGATAACACTAGGGCCCCCATATACTGGTGGCGAAATATTATCTACATCCCGAGTCTGATGATGCGAGACCCACGCTTCCATTTGCATTTCACAACTGTCACACTTTATCTTGGAGTCCTCTAATATTAAAGGTGTACACAAGCAGGAGCACAGAACCCAGACTACAAACCAGAGCTTGAATGGTCTCTGTAAGTCTAGTCAATTCAAAGCAAAACAACGGAGCCAAATAGATATATTATAGTTTTACGTATCGC
Source organism: Bathygadus melanobranchus (assembly GCA_900302375.1). NCBI lineage: Eukaryota > Metazoa > Chordata > Actinopteri > Gadiformes > Macrouridae > Bathygadus > Bathygadus melanobranchus. The sequence goes on along the minus strand of OMKP01047190.1, from coordinate 11,662 downwards.
ACGCAGGTCCACTGGCACTTTTAAAGCCCTTTTCATGATGTACTACTCCGTTACTATGGGAACAGAGACGGTTTCTTTGTGTCTCTTCTCATGTTCTTCAATAGGGGTCTGCCGGTTGACTCTGCTGGTGTGTCAATCACAAGAAAGGAAGAGGCTTGTGTGCAACATCTGTTATGGTGGTGGTCGGTGGGGTTAAATATACAACAGGCCCTTTCAATCGTCTTTTGGGCGTTGTCAGTATGTGTCTCATTCCTTCTGCATTGCCTTGCTTTGATATGACTGTGTCCCAGTGGAGGGTTTGTACCTGGACCCTCGCGCTGCATGTTGACTGTGGGGTGTTTCTGTTGCACGCCAGACCCTCTCTCCCTCTGATGTTCTTCTGCGAAAGGCAACTTTCAACTCAAAAGTAAATGTAGCCCTCGTGAGATCCACTATGCTTCAGCTCCACGGCAACCTCACAGCTGTAGCGCGTCAGCCTGGTCAATGAATTATGAATTTCTCATTGAGATTCCAGGAAAAGCTAATTAATATGTCAAAGTCGACCAGCAGCATGACATCCCGGGATAATCCACTTCCTGTGGTGCCTTTTTGTTAGCAGTAGGCCGTATCCTGACGTTGGGTTGGCTTCACCTTCACTGTCCTCATTTCGGTGAATACCATCAATATTCAATCTGTCCTGCCGTGAAAAACATTCTGTAGGTCATTCATGTGGGTTTAACAGTACACGTCACATCTACAGTGGATTGCAGTAATTAGGCCACGAGGAGGAGATGGATGTCTCCTCCTCGTGTCTCGGACGGGGGAACACCTGGAGTAACATTACCGTTAATGTTAGCTAGTGTTTTACAGTGCCTCAACCACAAGCCGCTAATTCCCCAGGCCAGTGCTGGAAGCGTTGCCCAGACCCTTACCCTGACCTTAACCACAGCTACACATTACCCCAAACTTGACCATGTCTAACCTCATGCTCGGCTTCCAAAATGAACACCACCTGCCAATGATGGATGGACTCGACAGTTTGGCAGGTAATAATCCAGGGATACATATTAAACAATTGCTTGGCAGGTAGGTTGTTCCACTCTGGCAGGTAAAAAGACAGTTCTAAAAGTTTCTTTTGGACTCATGCTTATCTTAAACCATCGCCAACCTACGGCAAATTATAAATAGCAGTTTATTACCTAAACATAACCTTTTCTGATACGATGCAATATATAAAAAAACAGCTTTGACTGGATTTCCCTTGAAATCTATTCTAGGTACCACTTGCATATATATATATATATATATATATATATTAATGTCTCCATATCCTTACAGATTTACCTCACGCCCAGTAGCCTGGGAAATGTCACGTCCTCACTGTTAAGAGGTTCAGTGCAGCTCTCCCACCGAGGAATTATTAAAACTCATAAAGAACTGATCAAAGTGAGGAGGGGCCGCGTTGAAAGCTAAGTCATGTCTCCCCGGCTCATGGCGGATCCTCCCCGACCGGGGTCCCTGAGCTCTAGCTCCTGTCATGGCGCGCGATCTTCAGTTTAATTAAAACCCGTCACCGTGGTCTATTTCACTCCGGCCGTATCCTTAATGGTCAAAGTTATAAAGATCTGCTTCAGTGTCACCCCCGGAATGATAATGTTCTGGTCGCCGTTTTCTTGCCAAATACCTTGCAGCTCTACCCGGTCCTTTCTGTGTCTTCAACACCCCACACACTCCCCCCCCCCCACACACACTTTTTTTTCCTTCTTTTTTTTGCAGTAATTGAATTTCCGACCCCTTGGGTCGACAGATATGTGTGGGAGGGCCCGAGAAAATGAAGTAAAGATTGAAGCGAACACCAAAATGGAGAGACAAAGGGAGATGGATGGAACATCTGGGGGGAAAAAAGAGGGAGAGGAGAGGAAGGTAAAGAGAGAATGAAAGAGTAATCTCGCAGCAGGTATTGGCACAGCTGTAGCCCATCTGTGCCAATACCTGCTGGGAAGGTATTGACTTGACAGCATTGCCCTCCCAATTAAGGTAGGAACTGTTGCATAAACCACAGAGGAGAATGCTGAAGCAGAGCAGACCATTTCACTTTGGCCTGTGGCAGTAACACACAGCCAAGTTCAAACACACGAGTTCCTTTTGTAAAAGGTAGGCTAGGGATTCTGAACCGGCCTCCGCGAGCGTCTTCAATTGGAGCCTCTCTCCCGACTGCCCTCATTTTGCGAGCGATGCTCGGAAGTGTAGCACCGGGTGAATGGAAGCTTTGTCAGCGGACACCAGTGTGAGAGAGTCCGACGCGGATTTGAAAAGACATGTCTCTGGGGAGATCCTCCCTCCGCGAAACAAGCAGGACTGGTCTTCCTCGGGCGTCTGAGGTCCTTGTTCACTCTTTTAACAGCTGCACAATGCTGCGACCAATGCGGTTAGTTTGCCACTGCCAGGAAAAGAGAGAAGCTCCAGTGAAAAGGATGTTACGTGCATGCTCTTCTGCTTCCGTTTTTTCATGTGCATGGGCCAATTGAGTCAGGCGGTGTGTGATTGGACAATGGTTTATGAAAGAATGTCGAATCAGCCAATAGAGTAAACACAAAGTATTCAAGTATGACCTACTGTGCTAGGAATACTTTGAATGGCTATTAAATGATGGTTTGGTAGCCGTAAAGTTTCTAGGTTAACAGAATGGTCTTGTGATATCATATGATCTCTCGTCTTATTGCATTAAGAGACAGTATAACTTATTCAGCTCTCGGTGCTCATTCCTGGCAAACCTGAATTGACCCACTTTCACAAGATTTGGAAAGGGAATGTGGAAGCGTTTAGCTTAATAAGCCTACATTTAGTTAGCCAAATTGTGCTTAAATGACCTGCAGTGTTGCGAGAGCTCTAATTGGACAATCCTGTCCAATCAAATCAAAGCCCATGTGGTTTGTATGATGATATTAGATTCACAGTGAGTGTTATTCTTAACTTTGGCTTGTGACCGAGAATGCCATATTAACTGTACTTAACTGTTTTAGGTTGTGTGTATTTTTTTAAAGTTGTTTTAAATGTCTAGGAGGCTTTATGGTAAACACATTAACACATAAACATATTTTATGTATATAGATTTTTTTGTAGTTTTTTTTGTCACCTTTTTAAAAGAAATCTCATTTTAATTCATATTACTGTATTGCACTTCCCACATTTCCCATCTGGGATACAATTAATAAAGGCTGTCTTATTTAATCTCATCCGGTAAGTATAGAGGATAAAAAGGATACGGACTTAATGGAGACTGATGACCGTCAATGACCCTCAGGGTTATGATCCACTCGTAAATAAATATATTCCCCCGTAATGTTGTAACGCTGAAGCTTTTAGCTTTCTGCAACATGTAGGCTACATCTATCCATCTTTTCTGTGTGCGTATCCATGGCAATCGTACTGGTATTATTAGCACTGGTATTAATCTAACAGAATTGTCTGTTTGGTCAGTAAGAGTCCTTGTTATCCTCAGCCCTCTAAAGCCCATTACTGTAAGCCCAGTAAGAGAGTCTTCACACAGTGCATGCATGTTTGAGTGCGTGCATGTGTGTTATAGAGGATGGGGTATTATGGCTCATCCACATCTGTTTCATGTTTTGGCGTACTTAACTACCCATGTGTAATCTAGAATACTCTTGGATCTGGTTTTAATATTTGAAAATGGATGTGGGGTTTTCAGCATTGTCTAGTCAAGCTTCCCAACGTTCACACAGTCAGAGAATCACAGCTGTCAGCCAAGTTTGGTATCCAAAAGGTACAATTTAACGTGGAGATAATTACTTTCGTCTGATAATTCCAGCAAAGCGTGGTGTTTGTACACGGTAAACCACACAGTTCCTCCGTATCTATCAGCATGCCTTTCCCCATACGTTAGGAGCTGGGCTCTCCATCTGTATGTTGCCATGGTGACTAGACTGGCTCCCACTTCCTTGGCAGCAGAATTTGTATTCTGTAGTCACAAAGACCTGGATTCCTGCTGGATACCAGTAGTCTGCAGACGAGCAGCAACACTAGCTCACGTTGAGTGTGTGTGTGTGTGTGTCTTTGTCTGCCTGTTTATGTGTCTGCGTGCTCTGGATGGCAGCTGTGAAGTTCAGTGTACAAGCAGAGTATTAAAAGGTCTTTAAATTCAAAAACGTCAATCCAAGGCCTTAAAAAGTCTTGAATGTCGTTTCTTAAATATATCCTGCGACTGTTGGGGGAGACAAATAATATTAAACCTCAAACCAATAAATGTTTATGTATCTGATCTGAAATGGATATTTATTTGCCTCCCTTAACAATTCACAAGAATGCAGGGGGGACGACCCCCAGACCCCCCATTGTAGGGAAAATCTCCCTATTTCTCAGGGCTCAAGGTTGGCAAGTATGCATGTTATTTAAAAAAAGTCTTACATTGAACTGGTTGAACTTGAAACCTACAGACACCCTGGAGGAAAAAATGCACAGAAATAGGACAGGCCCATTTGTCATACTGTCACAAGTTCGTTTGATGCCATTGCAGAGTAGGCCACACACACACACACACACACACACACACACACACACACACACACACACACACACCATACTTTTTTAGTTTTCTCTACCTTGAGCCCCCCCACACAGACACACACTTTCCCTCCTTCTCCCCCTATATTGCAATACTTGGGGTAAAAGACGCATCAATCATTCCTGTCTACTCTAAGATTTACGGTAAAATATCATGGCCACACCACCGTTCTCGAGTCACCGTTGCTTCACTGTTTAGTTGACCGAGGCAACAGCGTTACCGTGGACGACAAGAAGTCATACTCGAGTGCAACTTTCTTAACATGTTAGCTTAGCATTTAACGCAACGTATGCCAACCAGATGCAGACATGGAGGGACGGACATTATAGGGAAACAACTTTATATTCTATACTTCTATACTTGCCAGGGTAGCTTTAACAAAAGACTACTCATGTAGAGATGAAGGCAGGACGTGACCTGTTCTACACACAGTGATTTACTAACACTTATCTTCTATCTTCTAACGTCTATCTTTTTGGCACAAATCTTAAATGTTTGCAAATTAATTTCTTGCTCTGTTTATTTTCCTTAATTGTCTGAATCGAATCTAAATCCACAGTGTCATGGCGTGATGGATTTGAATGGAAGTTCAGTTGACAATATATTACATGTTGATTTAGCCTTACTTGACAATGACAATATGGAGTTATCTTTTAAATGTAGGTGTTTTTATTTAAATCAATACAGCAAAACAACAAATTCAGTGCTTTAAATAGAGAGGCTGACAAAAGAGGAAGAACTTTACATTTTGGCCCCTGCACTTCTGAAATGATTCCAACTGAACTCAAATATATCGTCACGGAAAATGATGTTTCCTTCATGTGAGACCTTTAAAAATATGTCTGTTGAGTTTGAATGAGTGCCATGACACCCAGGCCTCTTGTCCAACATTATGTATGAAAATCAATGGTTGGCTGTGTGTGTGAATCCCAAGGAAGCGCTACCTTCATGTAAGCCTGTCGGCCTTCTTGCACTCAGAGTGACCCCTGAGCAGCAGATGTTCCAGATGCTTGTTCTGAGAACTCCAGCAGCGACAACAGCCAAGCCGAACACACCAAATGCACTGTAGCAAATGACATCGCATTTGCTATGCCATTTGCTGTTTTACCTTAGATTGTTCAATACAGTCGAACAGAAAAGGGTAGATCATTACTATTTATCTGTTACTATTTAGTTATTTAGGTGTAATGCTTTTAGCCAAAACCACTGCGTTGTTAGTGACAATGATTTCAGAATCGTGTCACTACGAAGCAGGTAGGTTAGACACTTGTTAAAAGGTACCTTCAGTTGGCTGTGGACAACAGTGATGGAACCCAGTACATTCTGCCTGGGAGTCAAACACCCTAGCTACAATATTCCTCGCCTTATTCAAAAGTAGTTTTACGCTGACTGACCGTGCTGCTAGAAGTCATCTGAAACAGGATGTGGTTCCTTGGCTGTTGACCCTAATCCTTGCCCAGAGGGTGTGCAAGGCCGGGCAGGGGATCAAAACAGTGGCCCAGATTATCCAGAGATCAATTATGTTCTGACTGGAAAACCCCAGCAAACCATTCCACATTGACGGGCTTAGCCTGATGCAGTCCTCTGATAACCGGGAGACACTTCTTGTTGCATGTTTTAAATGCTTACATACATAATTAGGCCACATATTGATTTCTAAGCGCTGGTCATCCAGTTTGATCTTCGACACCCAGCTTTTCTTTAATTACCTTTTCTGAAATGGTTAGCCTCCAAGTAACAGTTCATTATTCAGTTAATGTATTCTACAAATTAAGATTAGCTTTGATAAGCCTTGTGGAAGCTTTGTAGCAGCAAGTTGTTGACATGCTGATCACCTAATTACCTTGTTGCTGTATATTGTTAATTTGTACACAATTAAAGTGTTTTTATTATTAAAGGAGGTTTTGACTGACTTCTGACTTCTAAGCGAGTGATCCAGCACGGAAGGACTTTGAGTGTCAGGCAGCAGATGTCGTGGGATCTGCAGAAACCAAGAGCCAGTGTAGCCTCACTCAGACATTCTCCCGTAGCACTGTGAACCGTCTCCTGGATTTGCAGCCCTGTGGACAGCTAAGAAGTTTAAGCTAATCTCAAAGAGGCAAATTGATTGGCCTCAGGAGCAGAGCGGCATCTGGGCCTGTCGTTATTTATTACCCAGAGGGCTCGGCGGTAAAAGGAGCCCCGCCACAGGATTGCGTTGACAGGGTCTTGGATAGACCGGTGCTGGTCTAGTCTTTGGACAGTACAATCTGTTGCCATCCAATCGTGTGACTTTAGTGGGGGTTTTTTTATTTCCAAAGTGTGGTTCCTCCACCTCGTGTATCATGTTATGTATTGTAGGCTATATTATTTAGGCTGGTGGCGTCTTCAGCTGTACCTCTCATTTGCATATTTGCGTTTAGACTAATATTGTCTTTGCCTGCTGAGCCCGGCTCTAGATATTAATGACGCCTGAGTATCTCTATAATGTTTATGCGCCTTATCTAATTAGCATATCATCATATTAATTTCCCTCCACCTCTCTCTCCCCTACAGCGACACACATGTACTACACACTCACATTAAGACTGTTGTTATGCACAACGGTGTGTGTCTGCTTCCATATTGAAGAGCTGCTGGTCTTAACATGCAGGGCCTCCCATTCACTTGTATCTAATCAATGTCAATTGAATGCTAATGCTTTCAGAATAATAATGCATGACCCATCTGCTCTTCGCAGACCTAATTGACCTATCCTGGTTTTGGGAGCGAAGAAGATCTCCTCGATGACGAGTCCCTGATCTTCTTGTCTGAACCGCTGCCCAGGTTGCTAATGCGACATGTGCTTGTGTACCTAATCCGACAAGCCAGGTCCATGGTTTGGAATGGCTCTACAGCAGTTGGTTGGGTCGGTATATGGGTTGGCCTCGTGGGGCAAACTCAGGGTCTGAGAAATGAAGCCAATGCGGGCTGAATCCACTGGGTTGCAAAAATAAGATTGTATGGTAGTGGATGAGAATATGACCCTAACCCTACTTCTCCTAATGAGTCACTTCCGTCTGCTGGTTGTAAAAAAACAAAGATGGCGACGGCCAAATGGCAAACTCGAGGCTTCAAAATGGTAGTCCACAAACCAATGGATGACTACGTCTATTTCTCATGTACAGTCTGTGGTTGTCCCAGATTAAAAGCTCAGGATGAAAAATAATGGCCATTTAAAAAAAAAAAAAAGAAAAGGCACCCATTATAACAAGGCAACGGTGTAATTAGGGGTGTGACCATACATTTTAATTATTTTAATTATGGGGAATTATGTTACATGTTCTAGTTTGTGTGTGCAGCACTAGTGCTATAGAGGAAAAAATAGATTTCATTAAATACATTTTAGAATGTAATTGATTTAGTTCCGTACACTTCAAATGGAACACTACACTTTATCTTTTAGGTACAGACCTGTATATGTAACCTCTAAATCTCTTTTCACTCTCCCTCTCTCTCTTTTGTCGTCTCTCCCTCACCCCCACTCCCTTGCGGTCGCCCTTGTCCTCTCACTCGCTCACATACAATGCATCCAAAGTTCAGGTCTCTGGGGGGAGTGTCACGCCCGCTTCTCAGGTAATTGATCCTGGGATGTTCTGGCATGTCTTACCAGGCCAAGGTGCATGAAGTGTGACGTAGCCAGCGTTTGGTTGGTTGGTCGCCACTGGGATTTGGTAGAGTGGATGAATACTGGTGACCTTTTCAAACCGGTCGTATGAGTCTCCATGGTGTCTGTCACCTTTATTACACCTCGACTCGTGCCTAGATACGACTGTGTATTGCATTATCTTCCTATTTGGCTTTGGAAGATGTCTCTGCCGTGACTGCTGGGTTGTGGTTTTGGTTCCATGGAACTTTCCTTTGGCCGTGTGATCCGGCTCTTTGGTTTTTCCTGTCCGTTTTATTGTTCATGGTCGACTGGCATCGTCTCTTGACACTGATTGGCTGGTTGGCACAGAGTTGCCAAAGATAAATGTTGAAGCTAATAACTATAAGATGTTGCATACTGAATAATGTCTGCTTAATGCTTCTTTCAACGCATAACTTCTATCTTCTAGAAATACCAGTTTGAAAAGAATCCACATTAGGTGAGACCCTCGACTGTCAGTCTCGATAGATATTTTCACCTTCCCTAATGCAAACTGTGTAGTCAATTTTGAAAGTGATTGATTCCTTAAATTGACATTAGCACATAAAAAGGCGCGTGTTTGGCAGTGTGTCTGTAACAGTTGACCGGGTGCTCCGGTACACAGCTTTTGCTCCAGCGTCAGTTCCAGTCAGGGTTTAACATATTCCATATAAAACTACAAAAACCCTACTTTGCTTGCCAAATTTGAACATTTTCTCATTTCAAGATGGCAGTCAGGCTAAACTTAAGGCCAAAGGAAACAAGTTTTTCAACATTTTGTCCATATTTTTCCCAAGGTCATTGTATGTTTCAGCAGGGCGTATGCCGGCTCTGATTACATCACTCTGATGTAATCAGTATCAGTTGTGATGGTGACTGAAGCCGGGGCGCTAGAATAATCTATTAGCATCTAGTGAGGGTTAGGGTTAGCATTAATGAGACACTATTGAGGTAGAAGGTTAAGCACGATTTGCCAAAAACCCTAACAAAAATTGAATTGACCCTTCTACCAAGGGTTCCAGTCCTTGTACAACTCACCTGATGTCCGTTGTCGAGATACTGTCCATTTATTTTGACCTCACCTATTGATTGACTTGACTTGGCTGTACTTCTACTGTACTGTACTGCTGCATTGAGTTACTCTTCACTGTAACTTCATCACACATTTACAGCAACATGGCAGTTGGCCTTTTGCAAAACAAACATTTGATCACAATACGTTGACGCTGGTCTGTGACTCTTAGTAGGACTGAGAATAGTAACGATGATAGTATTGATCACAATACCTGATAACATTGAAACGCTGCCAGTGAAATGTTTTCCCCAATCGATCCTTATGATTTTTAATATCTTTTGCCAATGACAGCATTTCTCCATTGAATTCATAGCTGCTCCGCTACAGCTGTGGGTCGTGTGTTGTTCTTAGTTTCCATTCAGGTGATTTTCTTTCCGAAGCAGCCTTGTGTGTTTGTTAATTTTGCACTGAGCCATGGACATCCAAGTGTCTGAGATGTAGCTTAATCACAGACCAGACGACCGGGCTACGTGAGTAATACGTGATTAGTCATGGTGAAGACTTTCTGGTTCTCCTTTTTAAACCTGCCAGTGGTGGTGAAGGATTTTAACACTGATTGACTGCTCTCTGAAAGTAATACATTTATTTATGCTGGTTTTTTTGGACCATCTTGAAGAGCAAACTGTAATGTCGTCTTGTGTTTTAAATGGGTAATTCTAGCACTGCACATTTGAGATTGTATCTGTCTTTATTCAAATAAGATTAATTAATTGTAATATTTGATTAAATTACCTATGTCATTATCAGTGTAGATAAAATTGGGTATGTGATCTACTGAAATTCTTAAATCATTTTTACATTAAATGTTTTCACTTAAAGTCGCGTAAGGCAAATTGATATATCAGTCAGAGGGTATTGGTATTCAGACTGGTATAGTCATAGTCATTTTCCCAGACAAACCCCTGACTCTACTAAGGAGAACAGATAAATGGCTGTCACCCACATTCAAGCATAGATACTCGGGGCAATAAGACATTATCTGTTTTAATAATGCAGTTTACAGTGGATAATTAACGGCAGTTTGGGCGTCTCCCTGCAGATCCTCCACCTGAGGCAACGTGTTTTAAAGGGTTTACTATTCATGAGTGCATGTTCCTGTCTGTTCTCCACCAGATGAACTAGATGTTGGAGTTTTCATTCCTCCACCCAGTGAGGAGGACCACCCAGAGATGAGTCAGATATTGTCAGTACCGGGCCTAGCTCCCGGTGTGCTTAACGACGTAGATTACGACATGCGCCCCAGAATGGTTCCAGTTTTTTGTCTGGGACTTCCTTGGTTGGTGGAGCGTCTTGCTATGACTCCATGATGTTTTTGTCACGCTCTGAAGCCTTTCTCTCAATATTTTGGATGTTCTCTGTAGATGAAATGGGGTCGAAAATGGAGGGAGAAAATAGGGCATATTGCTTGGCTAATTTCAGAAAGGAATCCTTCATCTATTAATGTGTTTCAGTATTAATGCGATTAAAAATAGTCTAGTGTGCAGTCTCCGCCACATGCATAATGTGCTGGCGTTTTACTACAGGCAATGGCAGTAAAAAACGTGCTTTTCATTGCGCGGCCATTTAACTGCATCCACTTAAAGGCACCCAAACCTGCGGACACGTTAAATCTTTTTAATAATTTGTGGGACGTTGGTGGGAGGTTCACACACAACTCTACGACAACAGACTTCATTACACTTGAGGCAGAGTCTATATGTTTGTAGCCCCCCTAGCTAGGCTCCCCAGCAGAGTGGGCAGCATTGTCTTGTCATTATCTGTCTGATTGTTCAACCTTTATTTATCCAGGTAGAGAACGCATTCTGCAAGGGTGACCTGGCCAAGAGGGCGGCACAGCATGGGGTGGAATAAAAAACCTGAACATACAACATTTAGCGATACTCCAGAGGGCAAAAAGATTAATCAAGTGCATAGGCAACAGCCAATCGTACAAAGTCTTTCAGAAGGTCTTTGAAATCAGCAAATCGCTGGACAGCAGAAGGAGGAGGAGGAGGAGGAGGAGGCTATCCCAGCGAGCTACCTCTATCTCAGTCTGCGCTCTCCCATTCAATCAGTGGCGTCTGTCCTCTGTGGGCCTGCAGGCTGAGGCCCGCTGTGACAGAACCATTCTGACAGCTGTGGCAGCTCCGATGTTTTTCTTTTCATGTTGACGTTTTTTTTTGTTTATGTTTTTCAGCCACAGTCTTGGGTCTTGGAAAACATACAGAACCAAACAAAGAAGAGTTGGACTTTAATTCGGCACAACAGTTTCTCTGTTGTGTGTGTTTCAGACTAATGAGAACGCCTTTTTGAAACTGCTTCTTTCGCATTGAGAGACGACAAATGTAAACATGGTGGCTGTCTGTGTTTGAGTGAGATGAGTGAGATTAAGGCTGTTTTG
>OMKP01047189.1:5134-17258 GCA_900302375.1 Bathygadus melanobranchus | reverse complement strand
CCTCGGACAGGATCTGCTTGTGACCTTCTACCGCTGCTCCGTGGAAAGCATCCTCACGTACTGCATCTGCATGTGGTTCCTCAGCTGCACAGCCGCAGAGAGGAAAGCACTCCAGAGGGTCGTCTGCTCAGCCCAAAAGATCATCGGATGCCCTCTCCCCTCCCTGGAAGAACTGCACAGCTCCCGCTGCCTTAAGAAGGCAGTCAAGATCTTCAGGGACCCTTCTCACCCTGGCAACCACCACTTCAAACGTCTGCCCTCGGGCAGACTATGCATACCCGGACCAACAGGCTAAAGAACAGTTTCTTTCCTAGGGCCATAAACGCACTAAAAGTTTTAAATACCTCTATTACCACTACTCCTGTACAACAAGAGGGGGGGCCGTGCAATATTAGGAATTGTGCAATATTTATTTATAATCTGCAATATTCTGTAAAGTATGTGCATATGTTTACATCCCATGTTTACATCCTAAGTGCAATAGGTTTACATGTTTATTTTTCAATTTATTTATTTATATTTCAAGTGTATATACAGAAATAGGCCTGTTTTAGTTTATTTTATTCTTTTTTTAAATCCTTTAGCACAGGTCCAAGCGCTTAGCTTTCCTCCCACTATTTATGTTCCATTGTCTGTTAATTATTATCTTGATTGTTGTGTCTTGTTAGCACCTAGGGGTCTGCACCTTAATTTCGTTCTACCTGTACCTGTACCCGTACAATGACAATAAAGATCATTCATTCATTCATTCATTCATTCATTCAATCATCCGCAGTGTCACCAGGGCCCTTAGACGCAAGCCACTTGTGAAAGAGGAACATTGGGGGTGGGTTGGTGGTGCAGCACTCCACTCACCCTCAAGGGCTTCTGCACCGACCGTGTGAGTGGCCACGGGGGTGGGGTCCACAGAACACATGCCTAACGCTGGTCCCAGGACCGCCATACCTGGAGTACAGGAAGTGAAAGCGACAGTGGTAGAGATGAAGAGACAGTAGAGGTTGAGGAGAAATGGCTTGTAATGACGAATCACACTCACACCTGGTGGTAAAATAGGGGCCCTTTAAGTTACCTCAATGGGGTGGTAGGTTAGCTTAGCGGGGTGGCAGGTTAGCTTAGTAGTACTAGTTACCATAGCAGGAGTGCTAGGGCTACTTTAGCAGCCTGGTATGTTAGCTGAGCAGGGTGCTATGTAGGGGAAGCGTGGTTACCCGTGGACCAGGTGTAGGACAGCGGGTCAGGTTGTGTTTGCGTGGCTGCCTCTCTCCCGGGCCTCCTCGGTGCTCCGGTGCATCTGGAGCTTGGCGTCAAGGTGCAGGACGAGGACCGCGAGGAATGGCCGGAGGCGTCACGACTCTGCAGCTCAGAGGACCGGCTGCGGTCAGAGATACTACTGTCGTAGGGGTTGTCGTCGTCGTCGCCGCCTTCCTCCCAACTCAACCCGCCTTGGGATCTCGAGATCTCCGAGACGCCGTCCTCTTCCTGCTTCTTTTTCGCCCTGTTCTCCTCGTCTTCGCCGCTTCCCCCCAGGTGCTCCGAGATCTCGCTGGCACTGTTGTCGCGCTCCGTCCTAATGCTCAAGCTCTCGAAGTCGCTCTGATAGTCTGTTGCCCCCTTGTAGTCTCCCTGCTCCTCTTCTTCATCCTCCATCGGTTGTGGTGTCCCCTCACGGTCCTTGGATGGTTTATGTTCCTTATGGTTGGGGTAGGAGAGAGAAACGAGGTGAATGCATCAGAGTGACAGTAAACAATGCTGTTGTTGTTTTATAACACCTGTGTTTTTATTAGTAATCCTTACCTGCCTTCCGGTTGTTTCCACAGTAAAATCAGGTACAAGGTCATCCAAAGACATGATGTTGATCTTGAAGTCTACCGAAAAACGAAGGATTATACAGTGTGACAAAACCAAACTCTGACTGCTTGGTTTAGAAGAATCAGTATAATGACAGAAAAGATGGATATGAAAATCCCTCAAAATATATCTATCTATATTTGTGCTTTATATAAAGGATACATACAACACAATGAAAAGGCGTGTACCTTGTTGTCCGACTAGAATGCATGAGGTAAAGACATGATTGAATGAATTAGCAACAATCATAAATACATCATCACATTACTATTACTGCATTGCAAGTACATTGCATGTGCATGTGGCAACTTGAGGTAAAATTCTAGATTTTTCCTCATATTGTGATACAAAGTGTTGCATATATCATCTGATCTTGCTATATTATTATTATTATTATTATTATTATAACTTTCTAACACCAGGGAGGGAATACCCTGGTGTTGTGTGTGATGCCTATGAACAGTATTACATTTACATTTACATTTAGAGCATTTGGCAGACGCTTTTATCCAAAGCGACTTACAAAAAGTAACACATTTGTCGAAAGAGGGAGACAACAATATATCGCTGAAGGTAGAGTGCAATTAGAACAGAACAAGTTACAAGCATTCCTGGTTGCCAGGTATTACTCCTCCGCCTTAGACCCCATTAACAACAGATAAGATACAGCTATGTAAATATTGCATTGGCGACACCTGTGTTGTCCTAGATACTTTAACACCCCTCACCCTCAGAGGAGATGCTGCTGATGCTGCTCCGGCTGCTGTGGGGCCCCTCCTCTTCAGGAGGACCCCCGGGCCCCGTGGGGAAGAGCTCCTCTAGGGAGCGCACCTCCCCGCGCCCCCACGACGACACCGAGGACAGCGAGCGTTCCTGGGGGCTGTGTGGAGCAGACGAGGAGGCCGCGGAGGGAGACGGGGGTGCAGAGAGCCCGGTAGATGAGGAGGCCCTCCTTTGGGCCGAGAACAGCAGGCTGGACGGCCCCGCTTCGGGCTTGAAGAAGGACGACGAAACAAACATTGTTAGTGAAAAGGGTTCAAATGTGGTTGACTGCAAATCTCAGTGGGGTGTTTTTCAATCCATTCCTGAGGGAAACTACTAGCCAGGATGGATTGCCATTTTATAATATCGATTGTATGCCTTGATTGCACAACCTCACTTTGTAGGAGTCTGCGGAATGAATACATGTAAACGTCTCAATCTCTCTACCTTTCCTGCCGTCTTCACGGGTGACCTCCTACGTTGTAAGAGGCTGTCCTCCGTCGAGTCTAGCGAGTCACCCAACAGTTGCCTCATATCCTCCTCGTCGCTGTCCAGGTTAACTCTGCGCCCCGCTCCTGCCACCGGCTCAGGCTTCACCACACTGGTCCATAGCTTCACAGCACTGGCACTTCTGTACTTGCCCCCCGACAAGCCGGCGTCGGCACCAGCAGGGATTTCAGCGCTGACTTTAGTCCCTTGGGAATGACCGAGATTGCTGTCAACCGTAGCTCGCGCTGAAGTCTTCTTTAGGAAGCGTTTCCTGGGACGTCCCGGGTCATCGCTCGACAACTGGGGTGACAGGGGGGCCACGGGGAGCTCCGGTGGGGAGTGTCCATGGGAGAAAGGGATACCCGGGCTGGAGGCCGTTGGAGGTATGGTGTGATGGGGATTCCCCGCGACGGCATGCCCCTGGGTCATGCTCTGCTGGACTTGCTGGCGGGCACGGATGCGCCCCTCAATGGAGGCCAACCTGCTCAGGGCAGCACTCTGGGAGCCCTGCTGGGAAGAAGCCACAAACCTAGAAGCAGGAGATGAGAAGCACAGACTTGCATCAAGTCGTTTATAGTGGTTATGGTGTCACTGGTCCAAATGAGACCAAAGGCTGACATAGACAGGCATATAATACAAAAATATAACAGATACATTTGTAACATGATGTCACTGTAATTACATTGTACGTTGTTTAAGGATTGTGGACCAAATGTTAACGTTCATGTTATACTCGTGTTATACTCATATACTCATGTTATCTATTTCAGTGTCATGACCATGTGATCGGACCATGTGTCCTTATCAAGACATTACCTGCGTTCTGGCGGATTCTGTGTTTGATTCTTGCTAAATTGAGGAGACTGGGTGCTAGCCGTGGCCTTTGGTATAGCTTTCTTCAGAAACCTGTTCCCTCCTCCTCCTTCTCCTCCTCCACCCCCCAGTGAGGTTGAAGCTCTGAAATCCTAGGAATTCAGCAACATACATTTACATTTACATTTAGAGCATTTGGCAGACGCTTTTAACCAAAGCGACGTACAAAAAATTAACACATTTGTCGAAAGAGGGAGAATACAATATATCGCTGAAGGTATAGTACAATTAGAACAGAACAAGTTACAAGCATTCCTGGTTGCCAGGTCAATAGAACAAGTTTACAAGCTTACATACGATGTACCAAATTGATAAAATCATGGAGGAGCAACGGGATTTGATTTATTTTTTGCTCTTCTGTTCTGATTTATGAATATGGCAATTTGATCCTGGATTATTCAGTACCTGAGGTGAAAGCACCTTTCTACCCTGCTTATGTGCATTGGTTGTGTCCACATGTTCTGTGACTGAGCTGACAGAGGACAGGTCACTCAGGTCCAGAGATAAAATGTGTGTATTCGAGGGCAAGTGGCTCTTTTTGACTGACCCTCCTCCACGACCCTGAGAAGGAAAAAAACACGTAAACATTCAGTCATCTCCGCAATAAATAACAAAATTGGTAAAAACCCAATACCCACTGTACTCATGAGTATGTCCATATACCTGATCTTCAGGTCCACTTTCGAACAGATTCATGAGCTCGTTTCTCTTCGCAGAGAGCAGCACCTGGGCTCGGTCCAATGCTGAATTTCGGCCGTCGCGGTTCCACATTATTTTAATGGAAGAAAACACTCTATCTACATTTACTCATGAGTATACTTATCAGCAATCAGTGCCTTAAATGCTACTAAAAACACAGTGGTCTCGAACCGACCGGTGAAAGAGCACAAACAAGGTCGCGGTTTATCTTAGTGTTGGCATTGTTAAATGGGATGTGATCCCAAATTGGCAAAATCAAATGGAGCCCAACCACGGATCCAAATATTGATGTGCATTATGAGGCGTCCATAGTATCCATGGCGAGGAAATGTGCGCCGTTGGTTATAGATGACGTCATTAATACGCGTCTACGGAAAGCGGGAAGGAAATACATTATTCGCGCATCCCGTCCTATGAATTAGCCCCAGCTGAATTAGGGAGTGTTCAACTAAATGCAACATTTAAAACAACAGTTAATACTTGATTAAGGGTAGCGGCAGTCAGCACGCTAGCAAGTGGCTACAACTAGCGGGGTTCCCACATGATGATACTTTGCATTGGTCACTGGGGTGGGTGCTGTGTTTACTTGCAAATATTATTTGAAGGCTTGTCTCTCGGCTGATAAGGGGGATAATCTGATAAGGGTAACTCAATGTACTCGCCTTCAACATTACTATTACTACAACTGCTACCCGTGTGGTTTACATGGCCACGGATCTTAAAAAACCCTATATGAGCATGTCCTAAAATCAAATGTATGTGTACCTACCAACTGTATATAATTCTCTATAATGTATCCTGCTTTCTCTGATTTTGCAATTGGGTATGGTAGAAATAGCGCGGTGTTTGTTCGTTATACGTTGTGAATGTTGGGTTTGACAGCTGGTAATTCACTTATTGTCATGTGACAGACCACAAAACGGACGTATAATAGAACAACAGAGACTGTTTCCCCAAGTGTTCATTTGTGGCCATAAACCGTGACGACATAGCACGATGGGGGAAGTTCGACGCTTTTCCGAGGTGCGCTCGATGTAACCCGAGTACTTCCGAAAAGTAACTCGTGGTCCCATTTCATTGGCGAAGCTCTTGTCCAATCAGCCGCGGCCATCTGTGCAGAGCTAGATAGTAAAGCGTTTCCCCTGCGTTTCCTTGAAGGTATATAACTTGATTTAAGAGCGCTCCTGCTCAATTTACCTGCCGTTCCTTGAAGAAGATTGAAACCATGAAGCTCGCCGTCGCCGTCGTCGTCATTTTTGCATCGTTAGCGATCACTATTGATGCTACGGTATACTTCAAGGAGCAGTTTCTGGACGGAGGTACAGTAACCCAATCGTTTCCTAGTGGGTTTCTCGTTTAAAAGTGCACATAACTTTGATAAACGTTGGATGAGTTCCAATGTGAATCTGAAAGAAGCATGATGATCATAATGGATATGTTTAACCCACCCTCACCCAATTAGAAGGTGTAGTATATGTAAACCTGTGGTTCTAGTTCAGGTTAAATATTACACATGATTGAATGCAAACTGTTACAAATGTATTCATCTGTAATTTAAACACCTTGTGTGGCGTTATTCTATTCTAGTTATTCGTGCAATATTTCAGAACTGTACCCATGGTTTTAATTACCTTCTATTCCTCCACTTTCGGTTTAGGTTACAATTCATGTAGCCTGTGACAGTTGACTGTCATATCCTGAACTGTGTTGAAAATACGTCAACTACAGTTACAATGGCGTACGTCGATGAGAATTCAAACTGACGTTATTAAATGGCGCGGGATTTAACGTTACAGATGCCTGGAAGAGCCGGTGGGTTGAGTCCAAGCACAAGTCGGACTATGGCGAGTGGAAACTGAGTGCTGGCAAGTTTTATGGAGATGCCGAGGCAGACAAAGGTAATTTGCATATCGCAAGTGTCCTTGTGTAGTAACCTACTGACTCCAAGAAAGCCAATACCACCAGGTGGCAGCAGTAGTGAGCGAAGGTGAAGAAAGTGGTTATTTACATAGATGCATGTCAGTAAGGTGTGGGTAAGGCAACCCAACGTCTTGCAACCCAGGTAGAATGCGAAGGTGTGTATACGCACAACGTGACCACAGACCGTTTTTGCCAAGGTGTCCAGACAAGCCAGGATGCTCGGTTCTACGCTATATCCAGCCGCTTCGAGCCTTTCAGCAACGAGGACAAGCCCCTGGTAATCCAGTTCACCGTGAAGCACGAGCAGAAGATAGACTGTGGAGGTGGTTACGTCAAGATCTTCCCCGCTGACCTCGACCAGGCCAACATGCACGGAGACTCTCAGTATTACATCATGTTTGGTGAGTGAGTGAGTGCGTGTGTGTGTGTGCGTGCGCGCATTCAACGCTTTGTGCATGTCTGTGTGCTTTGAGTCAGGACTTGTTTGAGGAAGAAGGGACTTTGAAACATTGACTGTTTGTGCATGCCTTTTCCTTTCCATGCTTCCTATGAGCTATTTAGCATATGATCATTGCAACGCCGCCTACACTCACTAGTAGCTACACGATGATTGTCGTTTATTGCAATTGCTTTGTGTGTGCTCTTCTTCCAGGGCCTGACATCTGTGGTTACAGCACAAAGAAGGTGCACGTGATCTTCAACTACAAAGGAAAGAACCACCTCATTAAGAAGGACATTAAATGCAAGGTATTATATGGTCTATTTTATGTTTTATATTTTCCTAAAGAGGATCTGCCTCCTAGGACCTGTGTCTCAAAGTCTTCAAGAAACCCTCTGAAAGGCGGTCCATACACAACAACACAAACAACTCTTTCCAAGGCTGTGTTTATTAGCTGATTTTGACATGTGTATTAATATACTTTTTTGACATTTTCTTGAAAAGATATATGGAAGGTGTGTAGTGGATACATCCCTCTGTGATATGTTTTAATTGTTGTTTTAATGTTTAGATCCTGCCCCATCACTTTAAATACCTCTCTCTGTGTGTCTCTCTCTCTCTCGCCCTGTCTCTCTGTCCATCCAGGACGACGAGCTCACCCACCTGTACACATTGATCCTGAACCCGGACCAGACGTACGAGGTGAAGATCGACAACAAGAAGGTGGAGTCCGGCAGTATGGAGGAGGACTGGGACATGCTGCCTGTCAAGAAGATTAACGACCCAGAGGCCAAGAAGTCTGAGGACTGGGACGACCGCGAGCAGATCGACGACCCCACTGATACCAAGCCCGAGGTAGGACGACACTCGGCACTCACTCACTGGTTGGATAGGAGAAGATGAGATAATTCTTGATTAGTATATGCATAATTAATATATTATACGCCTATGTCTGAGTATCAAATGTTATAGGAAATCTGTCACATTAGTGATAAATAAATGGTATGACTCACGGATTCTGAGCATTGACCAAGCTTCTTGGACCGATCAGGAGAAACAGAATCACTTCTGCCAGCTGGATGATGAATGACACCATAGGGTGTATGAGGGGTTAACTGTGACAATGTGTTGCAGGACTGGGAGAAGCCCGAGACCATCCCCGACCCCGACGCAACAAAGCCCAACGACTGGGACGAGGACATGGATGGAGAGTGGGAACCGGCCATGATCACCAACCCAGAGTACCAGGTACAACAGTCCGCCACAGTCGTATGGCCGGGGCGCCTCTCTTTTGAAATGGATGGTTCCCGTTTAACGTTTTATTTTCTGTTAAAGAAAATAAATATGACTGTGTTCCTTCAAGTTGAATTGAATGAGACCTCCTTCTCTGACTCGTTTCCTTAGGGCTCTGCCTTCCATCAAATATCAATGAGTAGTTAGAGTGTAGGAGGGAGGTACGGTATTTCAACAGGCTCCCCAGATCCTGCTATATTTTTAGAATAAGTCAGCTGCTTTCCTCAGTGGTTGACAAGGGAGGTCTTTCTGTCTTTCTGGACCTTGACTTTCCACCTCCCTCCAAAAATCTAAGCGCAATCAGGGATAGTGTTCAGAGACGTAGGTGCAGCTTAGACACGTATCCTACACACTTAAGCTAGTTTTTAGTTTATTTTCCACATGAGGATCATCGGCGGCTACCATGCTAGCACCAGTGTCCTATTTCATGGCCTGTTACTTAGTAACTGACGTAAGGAGGTTTAGTGGAGGGTAGCAACGTGTGCAAATCATGTGTGGTTGTTATCATGGACATGGGAGCACGTTTGCGGGGGCTTAATATGCTGTATGCTGCAACGGCAACCTGCTGTGTTTCACTGCCCCTGGATTCATTCTCCTCTCTTTAAACTGACTACAGAGGTGCTTTATCATTCTGCTTTGAACTATTAAAAAATAAACATGAATATAAATGCATAATTCCACAATACATGCATATCTAATTCATTTCAAATACAAACACACACACAAATAAAAAATATATCTCATATTTAATACAAATGTCAACCGATACTAGATACTGGGCAATTTAGATAGTGGCGATTTGGAATATCTGGTTGCTCTTAGTTGAAGATGTAGTGGCACACCTTTGACCACTGTTTTTGTGGCGCTAGAGAGAAAATGTGTCCCAACTTGTCTGTGCTCTGTGTGCTCTTCAACGCCATACATGTGACCGGAATCACACCATGTAGTACCTGCTGCAGCACACTTCCAGTATTAACCGTCGTGCCCCTCTCTGTGCCGCAGGGCGAGTGGAAACCCAAGCAGATCGACAACCCCGACTACAAGGGAGTCTGGGTTCACCCAGAGATCGACAACCCAGAGTACTCTGCTGACAGCTCCATGTACAAGTTTGACAGCATCGCTGTGTTGGGCCTTGACTTGTGGCAGGTAAAGATGCTCTCAAATCAAGCCGATCCCTGTGGAATAGCAATTGTTATTCCATCACAGTATAAAAGTTATTTTGAAATGTTGTGGGCCAATGGATTGGATGGATTTCAATCCATTCTTAATCCGATCACAAATATAATTGTATTAATTTTTCAATAGGTAAAATCTGGCACCATCTTCGACAACTTCCTGATTTCTGATGACGTCAAAGAAGCCGAGAAGATTGGGGACGAAACGTGGGGCAAAACTATGGTAGGCCAATGTTACAGTGCTAACTATGTGTTACTCCACAGGTAGTCCCACCCAATGCATTGCTTTTACCGGTTAAGCTCCCTCACTTCCATTTGCACTCAGATCCGTTGGTTGCAGGCAGCCATTGGTCCATCAAGCTGCCTGTTCTGGCCTTTGACACATGTCAAGACCAATCCACCCAACCACAGCTCAAGCTCCACCTGATTGGCCTGCTCAAATGGTTAGGGTCTCTTGTACAAAGAGAGGGTGGAAATCGAGGCAACTCCACATGTAACGTAGTATGGAATGCAGTGTTAAACGATGCTGTGCATCAATGATGGTTTCACAATGCAAAAAATATACTCAATACTATAGCTAAAAAAACATTGTGTCATCTAAATTCAGAGTTGAGGTTGCTAATACTCGGGTCACCAGTGCACGAAACTGGGCCCAGTAGAGCTCTTGAAGCTTCATGACTCCAAGACACCCTTCAAGATGTTGAAATTCCACAAAAGAGTACACACACTATGAAGTCAAGAGGCCAGAAAGGGAGAACGCATTGGGCCACACAAATGTTGGACTTCTACAGCAACGCTGCTCCGGTCCAATCAATGGTTATATTAGTTTTGGTTGTTTTTTAAGAAAGGTTGAAATTACCTGGTGGTCATTTTTGGGCCAACTGTTGGAAAATGTTATTGTATAATGGTCATCTCTAGTCAATAATAATAATAATTTGACCAGAGATACCGCTGTTCCTGCAGTTTACATTCGGACACTCCTCACCTCCTCCTCAATGACCCCAACACACACTGTTGTTGAGTTTGCTTTTCCTTACAGTGGCTTATTATTTTCCCCACCAGGAACCAGAGAGGAAAATGAAGGATGAGCAGGAGGAGGAAGAGAGGAAGTTGAGGGAAGCGGAGGACAAGAACAAGAAGGATACGGAGGGTGGTGACGAAGGTGATGAGGATGAAGATGGCGAGGACGGAGAGGAGGACGAGGGAGAAGATGGAGAGGAAGAGGCACCTGCGGCGGAGGAGGAGGAGGAGGAGGAACAAGCCAAGGAGAAGGATGAGTTGTAGAGGCGTGGTGGACATTTTGTCTACGAGAGAGGGAGTGCTGGGCATCTCCTCCCAGCAGGGGAATGATGTCAACAAAATGGCTAACCCTCATGGACACTGGTAGCAGCCTTATCTTCACAGTGGTAGTTTTATTTTTTACATTTTATTTCATTTTTTTCCCCCTGAAGTTGAAAAAAAGGTTAAACATCTGCCTGCCCTGGAGAATTTTTTTTTTTTTTTATATAAAGTTTACTTGGAGTGATATATCTGGTTTAATATGTCAGCTCCATGATGTTTTTCATAATGCTGGTTAATTTTCCATTTTTGTCTTCATGAATGTCCCAATCAGCTATAGTAAATGAGAGAACGTAAGTTTATCTATACAGATTTTATTTTAATATTATTTGCATTAAATTAGCCTTTTCAGCCCACCATATAGACCTTCCTGGGGCCAATTCACATCATGACTTGATCACCAGATGAAGATGACATTGTTTTTGCCTCATACTTTTGCTTTTTTTGTTTATCATGTTATGCTTTGCTGTTTTGTATTTTTATTTGTTTTAAACCACTGTCAAAAGCCAGATATTTCCCCTCTGACTTAATTGATATTGTATGGATTGGATTGTATCTATCAATGAATTTATCCATCAACTCATCCTGGCTCATAATGTTGACTATTTTGGGGATAAATAATAGGGTTATTCGTCCATACATAATATACGTTTGTTTTTCTTCAACTTGACATTTATGTTAAGCACAGACAATTGTAATCCTAAATTATTTTAGGTGTGTGTGTGTGTGTGTGTGTCAGACATCTCTTTTATGGATATTTGCTCTAAGTGCTGTCTCTTAATTTCTGTTTCAGACAATAAAATTAAGCCTTTCTCTCGATTCGGTGACATCTGCGTATTTTCATGTGGTTCAGAGTCAGACTTGATTATAGGCCTAGACGGTTTGATTCCGTTGTTATGAACGCACGTAGGGCAGCAACCACCGCACAATCCGGACGCGCATAACGGAGTCGTATTTTTCGCCCCCAGTGTGCCTTGTCTCAAGCAGCAAGTAGATGGCGTCTGCGCCCACTTCGGCTACCCAATGAGACAGCTGAGTCACACGCACTCGCACACAAACCACACAGTCGGAGAGGAAAGGCAACAGTAAAGACATTTCTGCGAGCGCGCCGCGTCTTTCGTCCTCCTGACAGCCGTTCAACAAACGTCGGAAAGATGCTGACGATCACGCTGAAGACCCTCCAGCAACAAACGTTCAAGATTCAGATAGATCCAGAATTGACGGTGAGTAGAAGTTAGGGGGGCTGAAGTAAACACGAGCAGGTCAGGGGGGGGACGGCGGCGGTGGT
>OMKP01047188.1:0-12442 GCA_900302375.1 Bathygadus melanobranchus | reverse complement strand
GGACCCTGGGCCGGGCCCAGCAGTACCTTGGCCCTGAGAGGAGCACTAAGGAGCAGAGGGCTGGGAACCACTGCTCCCTGGTCCACCAAGTGTCCGGGTTGAAGTTGGAGGCCCCGGACAGCGGCTACCTGTCACAGGGCTTCGACCAACCTCCCTGCTTCGAGCCGGACGACCTGAAGACCTCCACCTTCCCTGTAGTGCTGCAGGACCAGGGCTTGTTGGACGCCATGTCTCCGTCTGTGGACCAAGACGGTGGCGAGGGTGTCCTCTCTCCAGGGTCGGACCAGGTCACAAGCACTGTGCATGGCGGCGGTGTTTCCGGCGAGTTGGATGAGGTGGTGAGCCTGGACTTTGGTGCCATGCTGGAGGATGGCTACGACCAAGGCAGTTTGGTGTCTGGCGTCATCAGCCCCTCCATCTTCCAGGGTCTGTCCCGGACGTCATCTCGGCTGACCACTCCGCGGGCCTCCGCCACCTTCCACAGTGGCGGCGTTGGGGGCACCGCGGTCCCCCCCCCGGGACACAACAACATGGCCATCGGAGACATGAGCTCGCTCCTCACCAGCCTCGCCGAGGAGAGCATGTACCTAGCCGTCATGCAGTAGCTCCCTCTCTTTCTTATGCTCTCTCTCCCCCCATCCCCCTGCCCTCCCCCCTCTCACTCCTCCTATAGGTCAAATGAAAAAGGGAGGGAAAACCTCTGGTGTACGTGAAGAACTTTTGAAAAAATTTAAAAAAAGAAGAGGATGAAAATGTAAACACTTAAAAGTGTCAGTTATTTGAAAAGTATTGTTCTGGAAGTGGTTGTGGTGGCCAGATGTATTTTGTAAAATTAAAAAATAAACATCCCCGTTTTAAAGGATAAAAGGGATGGGTCAAATGTACGTGTAAATAAAGTTATATTCCTTTTATTGGAATGAAGGCTATTTTTGGAAGGCCATCCCTTTGTATAACGACGGTGAGCCTCACTTTGATCTGTGCTTCGTTTTCCTCTGTACACACTGTTGATATAAATGCATGTATTCAAGGTTTAACATAAATGCCGTCTTTATAAAGTACATAGAATAGCCCATGTGCCAACTTATCTCTTAATTTTGAGCCAACAGGTACCAAGCCTATAATTTGCGTTGAATCTCCTCGAGAGAGAGATTAGGTCAGTGGAGTTTGGAGGACTGACGCTAACTTTCCACGCCACAGTTTTTCTGAGAAGTGGTATATATTTACATCTATCGTCCTTTTGGTTGTATTGTTACTTTGACAGATCTGTGAATCTTAATGTTTCTATAGTTCTATCGGGTCTTAATGAGTGGTGTGTGTTTAATGGTATCTCAGTACATTCATGGTTCTAAAAAATAAATAAAATAAAAAATACAATTTTCCAAGTTTTACAAATCGCCGGAACTGCAAGTATAGTCTTCTCGTCAATATCGAAACGGCTTGGTTTTAGTTAGTCCGCTAAGGTACTTATCGCTGTATAAAACTCCTTTTTATATTCTGTTAGACATAACTGAATGTTGACGTTTGATTGCATTTTGGAGGTGATGTGAAAATGAAACATTTTTTTACACGTCAATGACACGGTGTCCCATTTGGTGCTTTACTTACGCTAATACAGCTAGCTTTTACTTTTCTTTATATTCTCTTTTTTATATTTTACATTTTACTTAAGTTTAAGGTGGTCCATATAAGATGAATTTGCCTCTTATGCTGGTGAATATGACGTACTGTATAGGAAATATTATTTTCTCCAAAGCTCTTTAAGAAAGGCATGTGCACCGCTATTGCAGCGACATTAGCAAGAAACAGTGTTAGCGTTGGCTAGCGGCCCGGCGCACAACTTATGAAATGTTTTAAACGTATTAAGCGGATTCGCTAGCATTGCGCATCTAAGGAATGAGGTACAATTTGTTTCAAATGTTTTCTGTACGTTTTCTCAATTTGTTTTTTAGTTGTCATTTTGTTTTGGTTTTTGAGAGCAGAAACGTATTCCTTTTACAGAAAATTGAGGTGTGTGCCTTATTACTGCCTGCTTAAAAAGAACAAACACTGCCAATCTTCTGTTGCCAATGAATTATAGAATTACAAAATAATAACCATTTTAAGTGTCTTGTGAGACCTGAAAAAAAAACTACATTCGGCAATTACTGACTATCAGAGTCATTCTTTTACTTTTTTATTATAATTTTTTTTTCATGTGTATTGTCTTATTTTATAAATATATATACATGTGTAAATACATTACTGTTTGTGTAGGTTTAGTAGGGGTTACGATGCAGAGGGTCAGGGGGCCAATGAGACGAGACTCTGCCCCCCTGCCACAAAACACACAGCGACCTTTTATAATTCACTACAAATGTTTGTATGGTTTTAATAAAAAAATAAAAAATAAAAGGAAATTGTAATTTGTGTGTTCTATTTCTTATATATTGGCTGAATTTGATGATTTGTGGTTAGTTAACTTAATATCTGTCCTGCAGGAGCAGTCATAGTGTTTTGGGGGCCCTGGGCAAAAAAAATGGTTTGAGGCACCCTTTAACAAATAATACTATTATATAACAAATATTAAAAACAAATTATTCTCTTTTGAGATTCTGCGGTAGGCCTACCATTTCAGTTAGCTTTCATGGAGGCACGGATATTTTATGTTATTTGGCACGCAACAAATGTTAATTTCTGTTCCCAAAATGCACCTCCACAAACATTCCACATTACAAACACACAGTTACATTTCTAGTGTTAGTACACATGACTACAGACTAGTGCTGTTTTTGTGGGATTTAATATGTTCCTATTTACAATATAATTACGACTACAGTGATTTATTATTGATTAATTTCCCCACTAATGCAATTTCTTGCTCCATTTCAATACATATTTTGACAAATCAAAACTATTTCTTGTCAGATTATTATGATCCTGTGTGACACTTTTTGGACAGTCTGATGTGTGTGAGATAATACAGGCCTACAGGCCTAACATTTATAAAGACATCCTAGTAATAAATGTAATTTTGCAGAATCATTCCCTATTACTTAGATAATAATTCACACATTAGGCCTACTTGAATGCAAACAGATGTAATCATTTGACGTTTGGAATTTTGACATTTACAGGAATTACCCTTTTATGTAAACCATTTAAGAAATTTTTCAGAATTTTTCTAAGAAATTAGTATAATAATGCAATTATAAGGTATAAGATACTGAGAAGGTTTGGCATATTATTTACCTTACTTACTCGCCACTCAATTAAATAGATTACTGCCATTTAATAAAAGCCTAGAACAAATTAATGAAGTTACATCAACATATTGTTAAAATCAAGCTGTATAAAATCTGATTAATAACTTGCAATATTAAAAAATATATATGATCAACTAAAATCGTCCTAAATTGTAGTCATAATAACTATCCAATACACTAATTAAAGTCGGACTCTAACGATTCCGTTAACAGCGGCCGCAAACACAGGCGTGTTGGTCTTTACTGCCCCCTACTGGTCACCGTGAGAAACGACGCTAGTACGCAGGCCGGGTTCAATATTTACATTACATTTACATTACGTTTACATTTAGGGTATTTGGCAGACGCTTTTGTTGAAAGAATATCGAACAACTTTTGAGACAAACTACCACGAAATGCTTTTACAAACATGCAACTGATTTTAACTTTTAAACAGAGCCATAATGTTATATTCAGGAATATTCTTCTCGGTTCCTCTGCCAGGTGTTTCAGTCAGGCCTGCTTGGCGTTGTGGTTATTCACCTTGACAAGCCATCAGCACCCATCACCAGACCTGCGCTGCTGTCAATGCAAACAGACAGGGGCCTTGCATCATTTGGGCTTTACGGACAGAAGACGAGGATTATTTTCTCAGTGAGTGTCCATTACAAGAGATTTGGAGAGCTCAGCGCACGAAGCTGTGTGCTAAAACGAAGGCCACCGCCTGAACGGTTTGCTCTCTGCTGAGAGGGGCTTCAGAGACGCTGCTGGACACAAGATGGGCTCAGCCTGCATCTGTGATGCTCTGAAGGCTGCACATCACATCAGGAAACAAAGTTTCTTCAAAGCCGTGACTCCACTGAGTGGGTGTGCACCCACACACGGTGTTATTGACAGATGTTGTGCACTACAGATGTCTCCCAACCTCTTCAGGCTTTGTTGATGTTCCAGTCTTGGGAAAATCAACTAATGTTGGAGGGAATGATTATGAAAACTGTCACATTATGATTGAAATAATGTTTATATTCTAAATGGACAGCGATGGTAGTCTACATAGCATACACACACACACACGACAGGAAGACTTTTGGTATAGAATATGAAATATTTTATTACTAAAAGTTGTGTTACACTGTGGTGCTCTTTTTTATCAGCTGTTTCACAACTATTCTTTATTGAAATCACAAGATTGTTTAAACCACTTCATGGAAAATAAATGAAAACATAAGGATGTCAACATGATATATATACAACTGTGAGAGGGACTCCTGGTAAACTGAACGAGGAGGAGGAGGAACACATGGACAGCACCAATCAGTGCCTTACAACATTTATCCAAAATAAAAACGGACTTTGGTTGGACATCCTTTAACGACAAGACGTCACTTGGTACCAATTTCCTGCCAATCAAGTAAAACCCTCAGAGATGCAGAGTTTCACCCAACAGGGGGCGCTGTCCCTGTGGTTCCACTTGGAAAGTTTTGGTTCCTTTTTTTGTTTAATCTGAGAGCCTTACGAAACAGGTGGTATGCTGGGAAATGGAGTCCTCCTGGTGTGTACATCCTGTTTCCTTCAACACATCACAGGGGCTGTGTTGTAGGCTGTCGGTGTGGGGGCGGAGACTTCTGTCACATGGGATACAAAGGCGGAGATCCATACACACACACGGTATATTACACAGGCCTGCACCACACAACACGTCGAGCACATTCAGAGACATGCATCGCACCGCAGCGAACAACAGGGGTCCAAATAAAAAACACACCTGCCATTCCCACCTCGGCGAACTAGGAACAACAAAAACAATTATTATGAAAATAAAATTAAAGGAGAGTGGCGGAGGCCTCAGAACAATCTAATGGACATATTTACAGAACTTCCTGGAGCGTCCTCAGTCACTTCAATGCCACTTGAATATAAAACCCATGGGGGCGTC
Organism: Bathygadus melanobranchus; assembly: GCA_900302375.1. Lineage (NCBI taxonomy): Eukaryota > Metazoa > Chordata > Actinopteri > Gadiformes > Macrouridae > Bathygadus > Bathygadus melanobranchus. Next base: position 7,285 of record OMKP01047188.1, on the reverse strand, counting down.
GGGGCGTGGAGGTTGGAGGAGCAGGAGGCGGGTGGAGGAGCAGGAGGCGGGTGGAGGAGCAGGAAGAGAGTGGAGGAGCAGGAGGTTGGTGGAGGAGCAGGAGACGGGTGGAGGAGCAGGAGACGGGTGGAGGAGCAGGAGACGGGTGGAGGAGCAGGAGGCAGGCTGAGGAGCAGGAGGCGGGTGGAGGAGTAGGAGGCAGGCTGAGGAGCAGGAGGCGACTGAGGAGCAGGAGGAGAGCCGCAGAGCGTTCTCCCCGCAACCGCACAACTCCAGCGCCTCGCGTGATGATGAGCTTCAAGCCTCCATGAGGTCCTTCACGACGGTCAGTCCCCGACGGAGCTCAGGGTCTCTGGTGGAACAGGGGGGTGGTGCTCCTCAGATCTTCTCCTGGATGAAGGGGTGTTGCAGGGCCTGGTTGATGCTGATGCGCTTGGCCGGGTCCAGCATTAACGTGGCGTCCAGCAGCTCCTTCAGCTGCATCACTTTCTTCCTCTGGTCCTCCGGCAGCCGCTGGAAGCCCACCATGTCCACCAGGATGTCCTTGGTGGGGTTGATGGTGGACATCACAGTCACCTTCTCCTGATGGGGGGGAGAGAGAGGAAGGAGGATGGGTGAGAAATAGGGGTGTAACAGTACGCAAAAGTCACGGTTGGGTAAGTACCTCGGTTTTAAAATCAGTTTGGCAGAAAAAGGTCATGCAAATCATAACATTTCTCTTCATTTATCAATCATAAGTTAGTTAGGTTAGACAGTAATAAACATACGTATATATTATAAACTTTTGTCCTTCGTTAATTTCCTGTGTGTATGTATAAATGTAAACATGTCTACTGAATCAGGGTCTTTAAATGGACTCCATGTGCCCCTAGTGGTACTTTAAAGGACTGCAGGGGGCACACGGAACATCTGTTTTAATATTAGTTATGAACAATTGCAAAATAATTCTACCTTAAGAAGACAAATGAATCCCCCCATAATACAATTTAGTACATCTGAATAGTAACACGTTTGGTAAATGTTTCCAATAAGAGCATATCACTTTAAATGTACAGTTGGCTAATGTACCTGTGTACATTAGTTACAATAGTTAGTGAACCACTAACTAGCTAACCCTAACCCAATGACTAACCAGTAAGTAGACACCAGGATACTGGTCTGCCTCAGAGTTTCATATCACCAGACTGTTGGGCAGATTTTTATTTACTGTTCTTTTGTTTTTAGATGGTGGGTTAGTGAGGCTGCTGTTTCCTCAACAGTGATTACTTATGTATTTTATAAACTTTAATCTCCAAGTTTAAAACTAAAGAGAGAGTTCTTATTTTTTAGGCCGTTTTAAATAATGGCATGCATGTTTTTTTTCAAACAGATTTGCAAGCCAAATGTGACAACTTCCTGTCCTGACAGGAAGTTATCTGCGGTGACAGCAGGCAGCCTTACCCTCTCTGTGACTTTGTCCACTTCGATGTAGAGGAAGTTGAGGTTCTGGTCGAAGTGCTGGTCTTTGAAGAGACCCTTGCGGATCATCTGAGGAGAGAAACAACAGCATTGCATCAGTCCGACTGACGGCAGGAACACAAAGACCATGATGCAACAGGAGGAGCGGCCCCGCCGAGAGACGCTGGTGGAGGGGGGCGCCGGCCCACTCAAGTCCATTCATTCACAAAACAGGGTTGATCCAAATGCTGTGCAGCTCAGTACGTTGAAACAGAGATTCATCAAACAGAGATCATACATCTACACAAATACGTGTCAGTGGCCTCCAGAGTCACAGCTTGTTAGCTTAGCTTCTGCACGGCTAGCTCCACCAGCAGGAGGCGCCTCACTAGAAAGTGTTAGCCACGGTTAGCATGCCTTACCTTGTTGGGCATCTTTCCCTTCAGGTCCATGGCTAGCTTGATCATGTGGTTGTTGGAGGAGCCGGGCAGCAGGATTTTCCCCGTGTAGAGTTCATACAGCGTGCATCCAACGGACCACATGTCAATACCGTAGTCATACGGCTTCCCTATGACTAGAACACAGACAACACCTATATTAATGCTAATATTACTATATAGAAAATACATTACTGTAGTACAAACATTACAATGAAACTTTGCACGATGTGACGCTCCCCTGACGGCGTTGAGTGAGTGGGTGGGAGCACCCGCGTCTCCATGTGAAAACCCTGCATGTCAGTCAAACTGCTCGCCTGTAACTACAGCACACAACAAAATGCCTTGATGTTCAACTCACTGATCTCTGGTGCTCGGTAGAAGCGGCTGACCAGGTAGGGAGTGATGTCGTTGTCTGCCACGTGGGACGCCGAGCCAAAGTCACAGAGCTTCAGGATGGTCTTGGACTCGTTCACCTGGGGAGGAGGGGAATACACACCATGCTAAAGCTCCACATCTCTTGTAAAACACACACACCATTTAAAACGTCTCCTCACACTGAATTCAGGTTCCTGTTCTGTGTCAATGGACTCTCTAATACAATTAAGATGTTTTAAGAGTCACTGCTCACAAAGTTCCTTCATTTACCTTGTTTCCCAAAAGGTTGGAGTATTGCTTTAATATGATGTGGTATAATATTAATGTATTGGTTCGTACCAGGCTTGATGTCAGCGTGGAGGACATTAATATAATGTTCTATCATGTTAAAGGGATCCTACCAGGATGTTGTCAGGCTTGATGTCAGCGTGGAGGACACTAATATAATGTTCTATCATGTTAAAGGGATCCTACCAGGATGTTGTCAGGCTTGATGTCAGCGTGGAGGACACTAATATAACGTCCTATCATGTTAAAGGGATCCTACCAGGATGTTGTCAGGCTTGATGTCAGCGTGGAGGATGTTGCATCTCTTGAGGAGCTTCAGGGCCAGGAAGAGCTGCTGGCTGTAGGAGCGGACTGCCTTTATGTGGAGACCCACATCCTTCCCGTACTTCTTCAGCACCTCCCGCAGGTTCATACTGCAGCAGGAGACCACATGTCAACTACCAAACTGAAGGCTACGAACATCTAAATCGCTGCGTTCCCATTGGCTGTTGAACATGCCGACCTTGACAGGGTACAACATCGTCACCAGTGGGTTGTTTGTTTAATGACGGGAGTTGTGGTGAGACGAGACGCAACCATTGACATGGCACTGTTGACCAATTATTGACCATTATTAATTACAATTAAGAAATATGTTTAAAAAACAACTGCAAGAGGCACTAGGCAGTGTTTCACCAGAGGGGGTGCTGTTGCGGAGCTTTGATAACACAGCAGGAGGGACACCAGTGTGTACCTGAGGGGTTCGAAGACCAGGCAGAGATGCTGTTTGTGGTAGAAGTGCCTGAAGAGACGCAGGCAGTGGAACTTGTCGTCCGGATCTGCGTCGTTCAGCTTCTTCAGGAACTCCAGCTCCTTGAGACCCGTCTTCTGCCTGTGGACCAGAAGAACCAGCCGGTGAGCGGTAACCCAAACCCCTACCTGCTCCTCTGTATTCACCAGCTACGACCGAATACCACTGGACATATTCACATTTAGGGCATTTGGCAGACGCCTTTGTCCAAAGTGACAAGACATACAACATACAATAAGTACATTTGTCAAAAGAGTGAAACAATATATCACTGATGGTTTCAAGCGCTCATGATTGCTTTTTACAATGCTTTTTACAATTTAAAACTAAAGTTCTAAGTTATAAAGTCATAAATTGTAAAGTTACAAGTTGAACTTACATGAGTTCGTTGTTGCGGATGATCTTGACTGCCACCTCCTGGCCGGCACGGGCGGTGTCTCTGGCTCGGATCACATTACTGAACACGCCCTGGCCCGTGTAGCCATACACGTCGTAGCGTTTGTCCAGCGTCTCCCCGATGTTCACACCTACACACATACACATAGCAGACACCATACACACAGCAGACACCATACACAGAGTGTACAATTATGCTCAGGTTTGCATTAGTTAGGTTAGGGTTTTAAACATGGCATGGAGGTTGGGTACTAGGGAGTTCGACTAGCGAGGCCTGGATGAACCAGGCGACGTACGGTAGTAGCCCTCTGCATCGGTCCAGTTGTCTCGGAGGTTGGGGTTCTCCTTGAAGTCCTTCCCCACGCCCGCAGCACGCATTCTGGCACTCTGCACACGCGTGTTAACAACAGTCAATTAATGCGCCGCCCAACGGCATGCTGTCCGGCGGTTCGACCGATACGTCACATTTCGTTTGCACAGGAGACTCGTGTGCATGTGGAACTCACGTCAAAGTCCGCGGCAAACATGTCGTCCGACTCTGTGAACATGTCGGGGGCCGAGGGCTTCTTGGAGTTGGTCCCTGTGGGGGACAGAGAGCAGCAGAGGCAACAGGGAGTCAGTCCCTGCAGTACGAACCAGGGTTGTACAGCACAGATGCAGAAGAGAACATGGTGTGGGGGTTCACATACGCGTGATAAGACCACTACATGCTGGCAGTGGGGGGGGGCAGAGAGAGCCCCAGACCGGGACTACAAGCCCCAGACCGGGACTACAAGCCAGCAACTGAATGAACACACCGACAACAGAGAGGAACAAGAGTCACATGGCCGCTTCCCCACTCCACCAATCACAGAGGAGCAGCGGTGCAGTAGCATATGATAGATGTGTGTGGGAGAGAGAGCTATGTGTTTATGCTACATTTACACCATGTTCCCCTTCTCATACCCCACAGGTGTAACTCAAGACATAATCAAACAATCGATCATAAACGAAGCAACCATTGGAACCGGTCTGCCCAGTTCGATAGCTACAGTAATGTGTGGCTCAATCAATTAGCTTTTACAGGTTAGTCTGATATTTGAATGAGGATAGCTTATATCTAATCAAAACTAGACATGCTCTGAGTACAAAAATATATAGATGTCATCATATTTTCGATCTTAACCTAATTTCTGCAAAACTGCTCACATTGACTACAAATATAACGCCTTGCTCAATAGCAGGGAGAAATGATAGGGGATTGAACCTAGCATATCAACACCCTATCACACTAGACTTAACCCCCAGATGCTCCACAACTCAACGTGAAACTAACAACCAAGAGTCCCCACAAGTGATGAAAACACAACTCAATTAACACACGCATGCCGTTAATCACCGTGGCAACACCCAGTAGCGATCATTACCGTCTTTCTCCTGGGCGATGAGGTTGTGCTTGGCCTTGATGCTCGCCTCGAACGTGTTGAGGTTCTCGCGCTCGTACTCCTTGACGTCGGCGGCGACGCGCTCCAGGATGTCGTCGGGGGACGGAGAGCGGCTCCTCGTGCTGCTCTGGGGGCTGCTGGGCTCCGAGGCCACGGTGCCCTCGTCGGCCCCTAGCTTGTATTTCTGAAACCCAGAGGACAGTAACATATACACAATATATATTAATACTAGACTATTATATATAAATAGTGTATATACACTAATAATATCTAATTATATTGTGTCATTGTCCTTTAGATGTTGCATTATTAAAGATGAATTGGTTTTTCTATCAGTTGTGAATAGATGACAGCAATGAAGAATCACTTTGCACCATATTGTGGGATATAATATATAGAGGATGCTACGACAGAGGATGCATGTATTGAAAGAGGATGCTACGACGCTATGCTTGGCGGTAGCTACGCTAGGCGGTAGCTACGCTAGGCGGTAGCTACGTGAGCCACGCCAGGCGGTAGCTACGGTAGGCGGTAGCTATGCTAGACGATAGCTGCACTAGGCAGTAGCTATGCTTGCCACGCCAGGTGGTAGCTGCACTAGGCAGGAGCTATGCTAGGCGGTAGCTGCACTAGGCAGTAGCTACGCTAGCCACGCCAGGCGGTAGCTGCACTAGGCAGCAGCTATGCTAGGCGGTAGCTGCACTAGGCAGTAGCTACGCTAGCCACGCCAGGCGGTAGCTGCACTAGGCAGCAGCTATGCTAGGCGGTAGCTGCACTAGGCAGTAGCTACGCTAGCCACGCCAGGCGGTAGCTGCACTAGGCAGCAGCTATGCTAGGCGGTAGCTGCACTAGGCAGTAGCTACGCTAGCCACGCCAGGCGGTAGCTGCACTAGGCAGCAGCTATGCTAGGCGGTAGCTGCACTAGGCAGTAGCTACACTAGCCACGCCAGGCGGTAGCTGCACTAGGCAGCAGCTATGCTAGGCGGTAGCTGCACAAGGCAGTAGCTACGCTGGCCACGCCAGGTGGTTGCTGCACTAGGCAGTAGTGGGTAGGAAACAGACCTGGACGATGGCCAGCCGCTGCTGTCGTCTCTGTTCAATGAGAGCCTCTTCATCCACCTCCTCACCGTCAAAGTCCTCCAGCCTGTACACACACACTTTAGAACTCACACCTCACAGCAGCCATCACACTACACAGGATTATGAATAATACTGCAATTCATCAATGTTCATTCAATACCTGGGGTGCATTCCAATAGTTGTTCTATAGCGATTCCACTTAGATGTCTAGATGTTTTCCTGCAGCGCCATTGCTCTTACTGTCGCAATGCGTAGGAAGCAAGAGAAGCAGCCTAAAGACGTAGTCTTTGGCGCCAGGACACACCCGTGTACATCAACTGTCATTTCCACTGCTCCTTTCCTGACCTCCGACCTCCCCTAACTGCTATTGTTCTGTCTCCACTAGGGAATATAGCGAATGACCAAGGAAATACGTTTTGGAATGCACCCCTGATCAACAGTGTTCATTTGACACCACACACGGCGGCCTGGTGGAGGTGCATTCTGGGTACTCACACTTCCTCTCCGGAGGACTCCTGGTCGACCTTCATGCCTTCGGACAGGCTGCCCTTGAACTTGTCCTCGTCTCGGCTCCTCCTCCTCCTCCTCTCCCGCTCCCTTGAGAAGGAGCGGCGATACTGTCTGGGCCGGCCGTATCGGTCCCTCTCATCTGACCTATGGGACACCGCGAGGGACACTTATTCACCTTACGCTCTCTGATAGGAGGGCAGCCATCTTAGTGAGTTAGTAACCGTACTTAGCCAATCAGAAACAGCGGTTGTGATAACCAGTGTTGCCATTTGGTTCACAATGGCTACGTTACATTTTTATGTGTGTAGGCAGATGATTGAACGTATATACAAACTGGGCTCACTGTTAATACACTCTGCAGACAGTTTACTTTGAGGTTAAAACAGTAGAGCTCACTTGCGTCTCCCTAACGAGGGGTGAGCCCCAGGGGGCAGGTGGGTGGAGGTGTGTGGAGGCGTGAGCCCACTGTGTTCTCACCTGTGTCTCAGAGGAGACCTGCTCCGCCTGCGGGGAGAGAGGCGTCGCCGTGGCGACGGGGAGCGGCG
>OMKP01047182.1:0-13641 GCA_900302375.1 Bathygadus melanobranchus | reverse complement strand
GGCTAACTGGTGAGTTCACATTCCGTATAATTTGTCAATGTTTACTTTAATTGCATTGCATACCCAGCGCATGATGTTATTAATTTACATGGAGTGAAACAGTGCTGCTGACCAGGGAAGGAAGCTATGTAGTGCGCATGCATTTACAGGATGTGTGGACGCAGGCCTCGTGATGGGACTACATATCTAATACTTGAGAAGTGTTGTTGTTTCATATGATAAGAAATACACAGTCAGTGTATATAGAGCAACTAATATTGTGCAGTGCACACACCCTCAACTAAATGGGAATAAAGCATTATCTCACTTAATCAACTAAACTAAAGTAATCTGGCTGTCAAAGTAGTGGAGACACATGGCCGCCATACGTCCCTCACTATCTATGTTTCCTTGGGGGGGCATTTACACTACAGTCCTTGACAAACCTAATGGAATCATAGACTGGGCTAAATGACAGCGCATAGGTATTAAAACTCACTGATGTCATCCAAACGGAATTTTAAACATTGAATTCCCTTGTTTATCTCATTTTAAAGCGTCACACATGACTACAGCAGGAGAAGTGGTTTTCAGTCAGAAGCTGACTGGAAGCTTAATGCTGGCCGAGTTGTGTTCATTGAAACGGTGAGAGGGAAATAAATTACTCTTCCATGTCTTATCGATACACACTAAGGAGCTCGATTCAAAGCCCATTAGTCTTATTGAGAGTAAAAATAGCCTGAAATGTATACCAAATTGGTAAATATTTGCCAATGTCACGTTGCAGGCTATTACTCCTTACGATGTTTAACGCTCAGCGACCCCGATGGTTGCACAACAATTGGGTGTACACACGGGTAAAAGCGTGTTACCAATACAAAAATAGGTATATTATATAGGTAGGTTTATTGTGAGATGAACCCAACCGATCCCCGTAAAACCGCCAGCGTTCGCCAATCTGCCTAAATTACAAGATCCTCCCTGTCTGCATTTTCCCCAAGAACGTGACAACGCCGCTGGTCATCGGTCCGACGAAGGTGTTCGACCCGAAACGTAACCGCAGATAAAGGCACAGCTGAGCTTCTCCGACGTTTACGTCCAATTTCACTGTTGAAAGAGACACGAGGAATCGTCGCCGATACTATTTGGCGTCATCCGTAACAGACTTGAATGTACATGTTTTATTCAGCTCGATCAGACTACTCTGTTAGAGTTCCAAGTGTTCAGTGACACCAAATACAATTAATGGTGCCTATTTGCAGAGGTCTTCCATTACAACGATAAGCGAGTGCAGTGGATGTCAAGTTCGGTACGACCTTGTTACGTCGGTTTAATTGCAAAAAGCGAGGGCCTATTTAGCTGTTTAGCTCGGAGAGTAAAGGCTCACGTTTGGCAGACTGTCACTCGAATGAAACAAGTCAACATAAAGTTTAAAGCTTTCAGTATATTAAGACACAGATTGCTGCCGTGTCGTCAGCCACCTTGCGGAATTGGCTTTTAATTTGTTATAAGCAATTACACATAATGGCGCTATTAGTGCATAATGGCATTTAATTCTGGTCTCTACGGGAAACTGTTTAGAATCGTGTAAACATGGTGCTGGTATAGTTACTATTAAGGAAATGTTTTACAAATCTCCTACAAATCTATAATTTTTGTATTTATTTCGGATTGTAGGATTAGAGCAACGCTGTGTTACACTGGTTACCACTGCAAGCAAAAGTCTTTTTGTTCAGTTTTTTTTCCAGTGTGAACAGCACAGATCATATCTTTTCAATTCTGACTTGGGCCGCTTTCATATGTGGTCCTAAATCAGATACAGGTCCGGTTTTTTTCGACCTCAGTCCGAACAGTCATTCATGCGACTTTTCCGTCACTCTTGCCCGACAATCGTCACAATTCTGCGGCGGCGGGAGTCCCTCGGTGAATACAACCATGGAAGACAGCTGTGATGGAGGTTGTCAGCTGAGGTTGTCAGTGATGAAATCAGTTTTAGTGAAGCCGTTCACATCACGACCCCAACACGCCTGCCTCTGACTCCGCATCCACACACAGCTCCGTACAGAAGTAGCAGCCATTGCAATGCAAAAAGCCATAATCAAAAATGTCTTTCTCCTCATCCTCGTCCTCGCTATCATCCGCTCACAAATGTGCTGGTTTCCACTGCACGTCAACTTTAAAATGAAACGGTAAACGCTGACTTCAGTGGCCTCGATGTTTATCTCCATACGACAGCGTGCTGCGTGTGACGTCTTTATCATTGTTCTTTTGCGCACGCGGGTCAGTTCAGGTCTGGAATCTGATATTCAAAATAATGTGAACAGCCAAACAAAAAAAAATGGATCCGAACGAAGGCTAAGGCTTGCAGTGTGAACGGGGCTGTGACTAAAGCTAAGTGCAGCAGTAAAGGTGTTCTTGACTTTACTACACTCTTTACTGCAGTTGTTTTGTCCTTCACCATGGATATAATATGATATAATAGATATAAATGGAGCGCTCCATAAAGGAAGAGCACTAAATCACAGAGAGACATGAAATGATTCATTCTGTCAATAAATCACAACAATACTTTCAATATTTCAAGATAGACGTGTACTCGATGTGCAGAGAACTGCAGAGAATATCGGTGGAGAGCAAAGGAAAGGGGTATTTTTTTTAAGAATCAGCAGAAGATGGCCCTATGCTCATCTTCCTAAAATTAATCTTTCTCCAGCGGTTAGAAGGATCAGGGTCATCCATTAGCCATTAAAATGAGGCATTAGCTGACGCAAGCCATCCTTCATGTTAAACGTTCATGTATTTTCCAGCAGTACTGGAAAGTTAGTATGCCATTTATTCTGACACATTTATCAAACACGTCTTCCATTTAGTTTCACCTTGGATGACACGGTGACACAGGCCGTATTGAACAAGAATGAGGAACGATACTGTTGTTCCACAGAGAGGAGAAGTCTAACAGGTTGCTACATGAGGTTCTTTGGGTTTCTGAAATGTCAAATATTTTAATTGAAAAGATGATAGACACGTGGATATTTGCAATTTTTGGCAAATCAAGTGACATCATATCCCTAAAAAATGGATCAGTGAGCATTATAACATCATTTGGTTTTCTTTGCCATCCATCATCGGTGTCGTTAGGTCTGAATAGCCCCATTATATTTTTTACAAAAATAAGAAAAATAAATCCCCTGATCTTCCGGTCATGCATTTATTAAAGCCCTCGAAAATAATTTGATAACGTTGAAAAACGCAAGTACGAAGTGGGTCTGCTGTGTGTCATTCAAGCAGCAGATGCATGGGTGTTGTGTGAGAGAGAGAAAAGAGGGAGCGATAGCATACCAGTTACAGGGCTTGTTGACATTCAGGCTATAGTTTCACAAATACCGCTATCTAAACCATAATGTCTGGCCCTCCGTGTCTGCATCTGGTCAGCCAATGATGGACTGGCCATCTGGAGCACCTGGAGTTTTCCCAGTGGGCTGCTTGACAATTGGGGCTGATGCAACGCCACAAAATATATACGGGCTGGTTCTGACTTGTTGTCATCCACGGTATTGATGTTGCCTTGGTCAGCTAAACAGTGACGTGATGATGACTTGGGAATGGTGGTGTGGGTATGGAGTGGACGGGAATGATTGATGGGTCATTTACCGTAAGTATTGCAATATAGGGGCATCAAAAACATGGAGAACAGGGAGAAGGAGGGAAAATTGTGTGTGTGCGTGTGTGCGTGCGTGCGTGCGTGCGTGCATGTGTGTGTGTGAAAGAAAATTTAATATTCCAATTTTAACAAATACATTGAACTGTTTTTTTCTTGTCTGGTATACTGCAGCATGTCAATAAATGTTTAATTATAGCCATTGTGAAGTATTTTGCTTCTACTCAATACTTATTATGAACAAATATCTTTTAACATCACAAATCATATGAATACATATTCAGTTTGAATAAATGTGCTGGTTCACTGGTGTAGGCCTATATAGGCTTAAAATGTATATACAACATATACTATTACATTTGTGGGTGTAGTTTTCGGGAAATACTTGTGTTCATGTCTCTTACCAATTGATTTGATGTACATTATTCTAAGAAAAATATTGTACTTATTACGTATTAACATATTGTACTTAATCTTCTATATGTTCTCAAATAATCCACATTTGTTTTACCTTGAACAGTGGTTCATGTCATATAGAAAGGGATAAACCTCATCCTCATTTACCAATATGCCTAGAATACAACCTAGCATTTCAAATGCCGTGTTTCTTTTCATATTCATATATTGTACCCAGAGCTGTGTATTGACAAATTCTATTTTCCCTTGCATTGAGCTAATTGTGATTCTTTCTTTGTGTGCTTTGTTGAATGAGAAAGTTCTCTGAGACTTCAGTTAACTGAATGTTTTCTTCACCTTATATAACCCTAAAATTTAAGAGCTAACTTTGCCAATAAAGTTTTTACATTACATTTAAATGTATTGTAGGATACAATAGGATAGACCCTTGAGATGAAGCATCTTGTTTTCAAGGGGGTCCTTGAGAAAACATCAAACACAATTAATCACAGCAAAAAACATAGATACAGATACACAAGCATACTCACACCCAACCTCCCAACCCTGCAACATACATTAGATGAACAACACTTCTCAACAGTAAATAAGTCATTTGTTAGAAAGCAGACAAATAAATATGCATACATAGATAAACAGCTAAATATACACACATTTACATACATTTATGGCATTTGGCAGATGCTTTTATCCAAAGCAACTTACAATAAGTACATTTGTCAAAAGAGGGAAACAACAATATCAACAAAATTGCTGACGGTACAGTAAGAATACCACCTAGTGCATTATCAATTGGTAGGTAATTATTATGTTTACTGCAAATTGTCACTGACGTTGATAGGTAACTCTATAACTCTACAGTGATCAGCAATCCAGAGTAAAAGATATACGGTGAATTTCATTGGAAACTCACCTCACGTCTGATTTGAAGGCTTCCAAAAAAGTACCTGGGTCAAGATCTGATGCCAATAAAGTGAAGTAGAGCAAAGATAGAGGTTTTAGTAGTAGGTTTAGACAGACTCACCAAAATAAAAACAATAAATCCAATGCAAAACAATGCAAATATGGTTGCAATGTGATGAAAGACAAACAGGTGGATATCTCAAGAACACAATTTTCACATTTGACCCATCGCGATTGCACCATACCGCCACCAGACGGCGATGAAGACAAAATGCAATCCATAAAGGCAATGATGTATTTCCTGTGAAACCCTCTTGGCTACCATACATTGATTGTAAACACATTCAAAATTAGTTATGAAATCCATTACTCTTTTTGTTACATGCTTATTATTTTGTTTGTTGGAATTGTGTTCCATTTAGCTAACAATGGTTATGACAGACTAAAAGTTGAGTTCTCTCGGGATGAAGAGGTTAAACATAGGCCATCACATGGTGAAATTCGGCACAAATCAAACGTTGTCAGGCATTGTTCACAAACCACTCCAAACATTCCACCCTTCAACATGTCACTTGGCTTCAAGGCGGCCACCCCATCCTGTCTTTATAGACCCCCGTCCCCTTGACTAAAAACACACTCCGCTTCCTTCAACGTCCTGACACCTGCAATAACGGGATCCCGACCATTAAATGGCTTTTTATTGTTTAAAAGATGAAAGCCATTAACGTTTCCTCCATCATTTAACAAATCCTAAAATGACAGGGATTTGCACGGTGTCCCTCACAAGGGGGTAAAAACCGCTGACATACTCTGGCAGCTGCAAAAAATCATCATGCAGGCCGAAGGACGAGGAAGAAAGCCTCGCTGGGCCGGACTTGCCAGTTGGCTAAGCACCCGACTTCATGTCACCTTTAAGAGGAAAATAAGAAAGCCTGTTATTTCTGCTCTCACTGTGAGACTTGCAGCGAGATGAAGTGGCGGGGGATGTTGATGGTATCAGCCTTAGGTGCATTCAAGTGCCTCGGTGTAGTAAATCAGGCATAAAATTAATTTCCAGACGCAGTTGCAACAGGGGCCCCATGTAATGAAGCCAGTAGCCATTGTAGTGCGGCCCGGCATCAGCGTTTGGAATCTGTCCCCTGGATTGTCTGATACAATCTGCAGGTGTTGTACATCTTCATCAGTAAGAGGTCCATTTGTGCAGCGTTTCTGAAACCTTTTAAACCCACCTTGTGGTAGCAAAGAGAGAGTACTTTTCAATTTGTGTGTGTGTGTGTGGAATAGATGTGCAGGACACAGCAGTTGTTGTCCTTCTCTTACAATGTGCTTTGTTGTGTTGGAGAAACACCCTCAAAGCGGCTTTTCAGTTAGCCTCTACCTGTTAGTATCTGCCTTCACTATTTTTTTTACAGAAAACAACAATTTATTACTCATTACTTTAGCTTTCTTTCATGTTTGTTTGAACAAAGCCTCTTAGCATGGATTAATGGCAACACATGTTCCAGCTGCTTTCAGAACATCTGCTAAATGATGGCGTGGTGTTTTATAAATTAGGCATTGACAGAATATGGCGGCCCATGCTCCTACGTTCACAGTAAGACCTACTGGGAAGAACCAGTTGGGAGTTTCAGTTCAGTTTTGATGGATCCGGGTGACGCCTGGAGACCTAATGTGGTAATGTGGGCAGATGCATGGACCCGTTGTACCGTAGTTGTATCATTACACCACATACCGTTACTAGACGGCTAGTAGCGAGAGATGGTCGAGGCATTGTGTCTGACATCTGTCTTTTGTCTGCTATAAATATTTGTCCATTTAGTAAATATATACTCGCAACCCTCTGCAGACACAGTTTGGAAGATAAGACCAAAGAAAATAACAAAAAATAAAGGAAAAAACACCACGCATGACCTTCATCTGGGTTCTGGTAGACACAATGCGTTGGTGGAGAAAATTAATTTTCTCTGCAGAATATTAAACAACTTGCTTGCTGGCTGAAAGCATTCTAAATAAGACATTCACAAGCTTTAAATGATATTTAGATTAAATCTAATTGCAACTCCCTTTTGGCCAATCAATTTCAAAATGGAGCTAGGACTTAAATGCAATTCATCAGTGCCTACAATTTGAATTGATTGTTTATTGTTCTTGTTTTTTTTATTCCCTCTCTTTCTCTAGGTAAGTGAAGCGATTTGCTGAAACTGATTGAAAGTGGACTGTCTTGGGGTGTCTCAATCAACCGGTCCACTCACGTCTGGTACAGTACCTGTTCTTCATACTAATGAAGGCTTTGTTTCTGCCAATTAAAGCCACACTTCACCCAATTACCGAACCCTTGGTTCAATGAGTTTTGTTCTGCCAAACTCTGCCTCACCTTGACCAAGGCGGGAGGCGGTCCCGTACACCACAGGTCCAAGGACTCTGTTGGAGTTCACAGGGAAATCAGTTCAGCACAGCCGGCCATAGCGCTCTAGAACACCTCGGAACAGGTTGGTGGATGTTATTGGCATGGCATCCCGACAGTCAACATATGGAAATTAAGAAGAAAATCTGGCAAACATTCCCCTTTAATGCCCCAGGGAACGTGAAATCAAATCATTGAACGTATTCATGAATTCAAAGTGGAGGTTATTATTAGGCTTCCACCGATGTTTGAATGGAAAAATACATGTATATAATTGAATGTACTCATTACAGCATTTCTCGGGATTGACTGGGTGTGGTCCTGATATTGTAATTAACATGCTTGTTCTGAAACTGATGATGTGTGGGCTCAGTTCATAGGTTTGAGTTTAGTTATGCTAGCCCATACTGAGGTAATACCGCTGAATTTACATCCACAATCAGGGAAGGAGGGAAAGTTAACATGCGTATCTGTAGATTTGCAAGGGAATATTACATTTTACTTTGAGCCTGCGTAATGTATTCCAGCGATACCGTAATTAACCTAGTCAGATGCAAGTCACATATTATAGCTTCCTGGGGCTAATAAGCAAAGGATAATGGAAAGAAATAACGAAGAATGGGGGTAATTTGCTCTCTGGCTGTCAATGTTAAGCAACATTTAATAAACATTGCTTGGGAATATGGATGTATGGTATAATTACAGTTATACCTAAGATGTGTGCACATGTGTTTTTATATAATACGTCATTACATTAACAAAATAGTGTGCTTTTGAATGGAATGTGAAGACAAGTGGCTGTCTGCTTGGTTACTTGACATGACAATAATAATAATAATAATAATAATGATGCCACTTTTTTGAAAACAAAATGTTTTATGTTACCACAAATGACAGTTTGTCCCGTCAAAGTCAGGATTACCTACAGTAAAGGCACTGAGTCTGTGTTAACTTGTATAGGCATGGTGTACTGGGCAGAAATCTTATCTTATTTCTGACCATTTGATGAACAAAAATGTCTATTATGCTTGAGTGAAGGAAACCCCATTTGTTTAAATAATACAGAATCTTACTACAACATTGGAAGGATCTGCTGAGGTCACTTCCTTCACCCTCCTCTGTTTATTGACTAGATAAAGGGATGTGACAAGGCCGTGATAGTATGTCATCAGCTTTTGGTCCGTCCACACCTCAAGGTGGCCACCCTTGAGCCGTGTTCTCACCTGTTGAGAATTGAATGGAGAATGCAATGATTGTGCTATCAACAAATC
Source organism: Bathygadus melanobranchus (assembly GCA_900302375.1). Taxonomy (NCBI): domain Eukaryota; kingdom Metazoa; phylum Chordata; class Actinopteri; order Gadiformes; family Macrouridae; genus Bathygadus; species Bathygadus melanobranchus. Next base: position 5,012 of record OMKP01047182.1, on the reverse strand, counting down.
ATATTAACAATCATTTAACGTTCTGATTACACATCATGTCATCTTTATTTACCAGGTTCAGGGCAGAGACCAACCGCTCAACATCTGCGGTCTGGACAGGGGCTGAGGGAAATAATGAAATAAATAGATAACTGACTGAGGTCTCTGAGACACCAGGCAGAGAGGAGCCTCCTCCAGGGATTTAGACTGCAAGCAAATCAAAGCTATGGAACAATGTGATTTGCACATATTAACTGCTTCTGGAGTTGCCCTTTCATACAACAGGCAGTATCAGATGCTTTCTTCTTGTTCTTTAAATGGTAAATGGACTGCATTTATATACTGTATTATATATATTATTATTATATTATTATTATTATATTATTATATATATAATGCATTTATATTTATATAGCATTTTTATTATGGAAATACTCGGTTTGGTTTAGGTGAGGGATGCAGTAGGCAGGACAAAAAGTATGCTGTGGTTGTAATTCAGAGTTTTTAAGATTAGGAATAAAACAGCTTTTATTTTATTAGAAATCACAGGAAGTCCGCTATCCCATTAGCGCTAGCTTCACAAGCAGAGCAGGCCCAGTCAGAACAAAGCAGCTTAGCTGGCTTATCCAGCGCCAGCCACATGTGTAAAATATTGAGGCTGTGGATGAGAGAGGGGAGTTGACTGCTGGAATTCAAAGATGTGGTATTAAAGGTTATGTTCTGCTTGTTCAACAGTAGTTTGATAAATTGTTATTAAACACATTGGGAGAGAATGTCAATTGCTATTTTTACTCTGGATTCTTATCATTTGGGGGCTGGTGAGTTTATTTTGGTGCTGGATAAAACCTCTTTTGGGGGTACCAAAAAATCCTCTATGGAGGAAAGCCCCTGCATAATACTGTATATATTACATTACCACAAATAGGGGATTTCGTCTCCTGAAATGTGGTCTTGAGGTATATTACATTACTACCAATTACAGCTTTTGTGCCCTTGTAAACCCATTGCTCATAATAAAGAGAAAAGTTGGTTGAATATATTTACCTTTCAATAAGCAGGCATCAGAGCCTTTTTTAGTATAGTCTGTCACTCTCAGGCTTATCGTCCTGTAGGGATGATTTTGGGTTGTAAAAGTTGAAAATGAAATTCTAAGTGTGTGAACGTTTTGTATGTTGTAGAAAATAAAATCTGTAAACCGAAATATAATTTGTGGGGACAAAATCCACCATTCGTACGATTTGGAATATTTTATGTAACTATGCTGTGTGAATGTAATCATTATTTGTAGGGAACAAACTGTGGTAACATAAAACATCCTGAGGTCTCGGAATCTTTCATTTGTGGTAACGCGTTTTATGAAGAGGCAAAAATGAATGTTTCGTTCACACAATTTAGTTAATTGCATGGACAAAATATATTGTATTCTGTCCAGGTCACCTCTGTAAATGCGCCTTGGTTTAATGTAAGATTATATTCCAGTCCAAGGTCACACACATTCAAAACCATACTTCATATGCCGCAAAATACATTTTTATTAGTTGTAATGGTAACAATCTACTGTGTATAGATGAAGAAAATAACTACATTTCAGTCGATTTACTAGGCTTATATTTTTTTTAGATATGTATTTTTTCTCACTGTACAGTGAGAAAAAATAGGTAAATACATGCAATTTGCAATCAAAATTGCCTTGTCAGAAATGGGAGTACAGTTACCTGAGTGTGTCAGGGTTTGGCAGTGGACATGGGCTTATGCGATACTATTTGACCCAGTATTCTAGAATTTAGTATAGCCAGTCATATATTCTAGAGGTGTGTGCAAGGATGGCTATAAATAATGGCTATTTTGGGCAGGAAATTATACAAATGTTCCTGTCTAATTTTGATATATCGTCGTTGTAGCTTCTTTTGAGCATACCTGTAGCCTTGGACCTCATTTAATAGTGTGTCAGTGTATAATATTGTATCTCATTCGTTTTTTCTCACACCAGGATAGAGAACACAGATTTGAACTGATTTTCATATCTTTTGAATGGTGAGAATGACAAAGGTTAGACAAAGTTTCAATATGATTGAAGTCATGCTATGCCCACGGGGCTCAAATATACCCAGACAGGGTCAATTTCTCATAGTGTTTCTTCCTCTAGGCGTTCACTTATTATGCTTAGAAGTCTCGGCTGTCTGAAAAAAAACTTTACCACGATTTCTTCATAGGCATTAAACTCTGTGGCACTGAGGAGGGAATGTGTCTGCCTCCCCTCCTTCCGTCTCACTCCTTCCATTGCGCAGCATAATTGGATTCAAATTGAATATCAGTCCAATTAATGGGAGCGGGGACAGTGTCTTTGCGAGGGCAGACACATGTTCTCCACGATCAGCCATTACTTAAGCGGCCTCACGGTCACCACATGGCGACACCATTTGCTAGTGCCAGACAGACGGATCGCCGTTCGGGTTCCCAGATCATTTCTACCCTGCTGAAATGAGTTGAATCTGGAGCGCTGTTCCGTGCAATCATACACATTATCAATCCTGTGCCGTGAAATGTACCGTTATGTAAACCTGTGCCGATTAAATAGACTGGAATAACTTGGAGGATTGCCAAAAGCAAATCTAGTTTATTTACAAAAATACCTAGAACAATGCAGTTGTTTGAAAGCATTCATCCGACGCCAGTGGGTGGTTGGAACGAGGTAGTGGGTCAGAGTGGGGCTCCTGGGCCTCTACAGATGTAAACTCCAGTTTATATCTGTAGTGAGACACTTTCAGACAAGTGTTCAAGTGTTCATATAGAGGCGGCACTAGCTCAGGAGGTAGAGACGGCAACAAACCCCAACTGCTCCTGATGAGCTGGCTGTTGCCTTGCATGGTTGACACCGCCGTCGGTGTATGAATGGGTGAATGTGAGGCAATGTAAAGCGCTTTGGATAAAAGCGCTATATAAATAATCAATTTACCATTTATTCATTCAAATGTCATTCGAGATCACTGCCACTGGATGATATGCTTAGTGCGTTTATTTATCCAAAAATATATGTATAGGTATGGTGTACTGGTATACACTTGGCGTCCCTTGCTTGCATCCACCAGGAGCGGTTAGATACAATGTTCTGATCAATGATAAGCAGTGTTTTGTGTGGACACAGTGCTCTATAGAGAGCTGTTTGTTTTGCGAACGTCTCAGCATGTTTTACTGTGTCATTGTCACAAGAGCATCGAGTTTACCACAAACTCCTTCACAGCTGCCAAACAGATCTCAATTTACGGCTGTGAACAGCGTTTTCAAATTGACTCTGTTGTAAAACAGCCAAGTGTGAACCATGCTGTTTCTTGGGGTTTTTTTCCAAGGCAAGTCACTTCAGAAGTCATTGTGTGTAGCATTTGAAGAGGTCATCAACGGAGCAGCATAATGACTCTTCTAGAATAGCCATCAGAATTAGACCATGATTGCATTTCTCAAGTTCTACACAATAGGCGTGGCGGTATAGCCTAGCCTAATCTAGTATCACTCCTGACAGAATGGGCTATAGATGTCAGCATTCAGATCACCCTTCAAATGAAATTCCTGTCGGCGTGTGCTTGCCGATTGAATGGCAGCCCATTCAAGCACATTCATTACAATATATCCTATCTGCAGGGGAACATCTGTCACAGATGTAAATATGAGGTTTAATACAGTCGGATGGAGTCTGAAGAATGGGCCAGATGCTGCCCGGCATTCCTTGTGTTGCAAAGCACCAAATAAACATAAACACTCCACTGAACCAAAATGTAGTGCAGATAATTATCGCACCAAAGCAAAGGAAGTGATTGCAAAGGCTTTCTTAAAACCAGGAGGAATTCCCGTCTGATTCAGCTTCCGAGCCACATTCATGACAATCATATAATGAGACACATCAATCCTTATTGTACGCTCTGAAAAAACGCTCATGATGGATAATGCTGAATGTTTTCATCTCTTTTTCGTTTTTTCGTCTTCTTTGCCAACCAGCGAATTGTGAAGTAAAAAGCCGCGTACGTGCTAGTATGCTAGCTTCCTTAGAGTCAGCGTGGAGAGGGAATGGAGAGGGATGTTTGGCAGATTGTGCCGTGATTGGTACCATTGGTGCATGTGTGCAAGATAAATACTTTCCTATAGGTGATTTGTCTTTGGGATTTCAGCCGTAAGAGAAGAACATAATGCTTTAATCGCAAATTAGACCAAGCTAATTCAATTAGAATCGCTTTGCAATTCCTAACAAGTCACAGGAACCCTTTCTTTAAAATATACATTTATTGTGTTTTTGTCGTACTTAGTGGTACGATTTTGTGTGTTGAAGACAAAAGAATATGCATGTAGTCCACCTGCTCCTCCACCTTTGTTTAGTAAATACGTGTTTCTGGATAGTTTGCTGTCTTCGAACAAATGGCCTATTGATGTGAAAAGGGCGCCCATTGGGCGTGCAGCCTGGCTATATAATGGGCCATTTTCTATTGCCTTCTATTAGCATTAGCATACATTCTGACTCAGCGGAACAGAAAGAGTTGTAAACATTGCTGCAATCCCCCACCCCCAACAAAACAAACGAATGGATGTAAGTTCAAAATGCATTATTGCCAAAACAAAAACAAAACAGAAGTGGCACACAAAGTGAAAAATGTTCCGACAGGTAGCGTCATTCATTGTGCTAACCTTCCCATCCTAATACAGTAAGCTTCATCGGTGCTGCCATTAGGCAAAAAGATGTTGAAATGATTCGTTAGCATAATGGGAAGAGGCTAATTGAGTGACTTCTTGCCAAATTAGGAGATGGGGCTAATTAGGCTGCCTGCAAACACCGTCATCATACAGAGACGCACATACATACAAGTATGGTGCAAGTATACATCGGCTTACAGAACAGCAGCTTCATAACTACTATGCAAAACAATTACTAACCTATACACCCTCGTACTATACACACAAACGAGGTATTTGACACCAGGCGGATCCAAATTCAGCTGTGGCAATGAATCACTTGGTTTCTGGGGGCGGGGGTGGTGGTACTCAGATGT